>WNWK01023507.1:0-31013 GCA_009830355.1 Cherax destructor
CCGGAAAGCTTGGTCCTGGGTCTTAAGGGAAAGGGGGTTCCCCTTCCAAACTCCCCCCTTCCCCCCCCTCCTTGTCTTCCACATCAACCTTTAAAAAAGGGGAAAGTTCAATTATTACTGTTTTATGTTTTTATATCTCATTCTTTTTGGAATTAATGGGAAACAATATTTATTTTAATTTTTGGGTGTGGGAAACGGTTTTAATTTCCTTTTTCTTAGGGGGAAAATGTTCGGTTAAGTAATATTCATTTAAGAACCCCTCTGGCGGTTAAACGTAACCCCCATTAGTATGCCCTTGTTAGCGGAATTCATTTCCAAACGTGGTCTTAGGAAGGAACTTTGTTAAGTGAGGAAGGGTTCTCCTATTTTCCGCTGAACAAAAGTAACTATCCTTAGGGTTTGGAAAACCAATTTGGGAATTTTTATAGATTTCAGCCCGTTTCATAGTCACACCAGAATATTTATCGTTTAAAATAAAACATGATCCTATTTAAAAAAAAACCCCCATTCACCACTCCAAACCCCCTTTGGTATGCCCAACTCCCCCCAACTTATTAAATTTTTTATAAAATTATTGACAATCAGCATTTTTAAAAAAAAAACCCACTAAAAAAAACATGAAGTAGGCTTACTGGCCTTTTAGGCAGGTTCTAAACATCTCACCATTTGTTATATTAATTTTTTTTAAAATCATGCTTTTTATAAAATTACAAAAAAAACATGTATGAAAATCAGTGCAGGGGCTCTCATCCATGCTAAAAAGGGTTAACCCCAGTCAACAATTCCCCAAAATATCTTAAACCCCCCCCTTAAAACTAAAAATACAGTGGTCCCCCAGTTTAGGCCCCCAAACCCCCTTTTTTGTAAGTTTTTTTTTAAATCTTTTGAAGTATTTTTTTGGGGGGAAAAGGGGCAGTCTTTTTTACATTATTCCTTATGGGGATAAATTTTTTAAATCCCTTTTAACTATTCGAAGAAAAAATTCAACTCGAGGTACCACTGCTGGTTCGATCTTGGCAGTTTGTTCTCTCCTTTAGAATAGTACTCAAACAACCGTGATATCCCAATTACATCAAAATTTTGTCTAATCTATTTTCATTTTTTAATTTTTTGTTAGATGTTGATAATTTTTTTATCCCCTCTTAAAATTATTCATTTTCAACCCTCAGTTAAAAGGGTGTGAAGGGGGAAATTTAAAAAAGGGTATAAATAAAGAGGGGAAAAAAAAAGATATAAAAAAAGGCCTTAGAATTTAAATATAGTAGCTTTAAGATGGATAAAATAAAATATGGAAGAATACAGGAAAATCAAAGTAAAAAAAATACACAGCAAGGTCAATGAATGAAATGTAAAAAGGGGAAGATTTTTAAAAATGTTTCAAAAATGAATTTCATGAAGTCCTAACAACAAAGTTCTCAATGAGAAAAATGCTTTAAAAAGGTTTTTTCTCTATTTTTTTTTAACATGTCAGCTGTTTATGGGGCGGGTGCCCCAAAAAAAGAAAACCACCCCCAAAAAAGGCTTTGGTCTGTCTATAGATTTTGTGAAATAAACTGATAGAAATCATGAACAGTTTCAACACAACCCCAAATTTTTTATTTAAATAAAATTTTTTCATAATCTAGTATTATGTTAATTTAATAAGAAAAATACTAGACTAGGATTCTGCCCTTATACGAGTGGTTTGGCCCAACAATAAGTAAATATCAAAACCTAATAGAACACTTTAATTCTCAAAATGGTCTTTGTCTTTTAACAAAGGGAAAGACCAACACATAGGGTAAACCTTAATTAAAACATAGGGAAGACCTAACAAGAGATAAAAAAATTAAGGATATTTTAAAAAAATTTTTTGATAGACATGAAAAACTTGGGCTGTCTGCTCTACGGGGTTTTTCAATTAAAAAATACTTTTAAAATAAAAACCCGGGGTTTTGCCTGAAAGAAAAGGGGCTTTAAAAAAAGAAAATTTGTTTTGTTTAATACCTTTATTCTTTCTTTTTTTATTCTCTGTTGTCCTTTGGGTTTTTTTTTTTCTCTCATATATGAAAAAGATCAAATGCATAACCCTGATGAGCTGAGTCATCACAATTTTTCCCAAATGTTCCTTCCTGAAATCTTTAAGACTTGAATATTGATTTTATCTCTTCTCTATGAACTGTCATATGATAAACAAACAGTTTTAAAAAAAAGCGTTTTGAACCTTGTAACACATAGGTTTTTTTATGTCCTACTTTTTTTTTTTTATTTGAGTTTTCATTGCTTTGTTGGAATGCTTTTGAAAAAATCTCTTAAAAGACTGGGCTTTATGCATTTTCTCAACTAAATGAATTTTTTATATTTCTGAAAGATTTGATTTTTATCAAAAAAATTTAAACCTCTGAACACCTATATGGTTTAAATTCTCATGAAGTTTTATGCTTTACTTGAACAATTTTTTAAAAAAAAGCTTTTGAACACACTAACATTTAAAGGGTTCTCCCACGGAACTTTGAAGTGTCTTGTCAGGTTCCTTTTGTTTGAACCTTTTGACACAAGAACACTGAAAAGGTTTTTCTCCTGTTTTGGGTTTTCATGTGTAAAATTAGAGAGAATTTTGAAAACCAACAACAGACACTGATACGGTGTTTCTCCAACATTTTTTCTATTAATGAAATTTATCTTTTTAAATCTTTTGCATTCTGAACCTATAAAGGGTTCTCTCCTTTTAACCCAGTTTTTAAAAAAGATACATATCTGCAAAATTTTTTTTACTACAAAAAACTGAAATGGGTTTTTTTCCCTAAATAATTTTCATGTTTTTTTAGTTTTTTTCCTTAAAAACTTTATTAAATCGAACAATAAGGTCTCTTCTGAATGAATTTTTTATTTCTCATCAGGTGAAAAATTTGGGTGAAAAAAATTTATCCAAAAAACACTATAAGGTTGTTTTTTATCTCCTTTTTTCTTAAAACAGTCAAGAAAACTTTTAAAGCTAAAAAAATTTTTTTTGAAAAAATTACAATTTTATTTTTAACAAACTTTCTTTCATGGTTGAAATTAGATAATTTTAACATTAGGTGCTGCTGCGGGGTGCCTTGAAATTTGCAAAGCATAAATGGTGATAATTTGTATATTAAAAATTGGATAAGGAGTGAACTTGGATGGGCACTTTCAGTTGGTCTTGAGGAAATTTTAAAAAAAACTGAAACTGTTTTTTCTGATAAGTATACTTGTGAAGTTGGTGTTACACTTTTAAACTTTGTACTTGGTTTTAAAAAAGAAAGTTCGTGCATCTTCAGTATAAGAATTCCATGTTTGCATTTATTTTCTGCCAGTTCCAATCAACAATGACCTGAAAAAAAAACATATGAACAATAACCCCCAATTTTTGCACTTACCTATGATTGTAACAAAAATTGAACAATTTTTTTAAAATTTTACAAGATATTTAAAAATTAGATGCACTGGGAAATTTATTTAGCAAGATTTACTCAAATATTTATCCCGAGGGGCCAAAACAGTGGGTCACAAAAGTGGGCCACAATAAAGTGGGTCACAATACAGTGGGCCACAACAAAAGGGGGCACAATACAGGGGGTCAAAAAGTGGCCCAAAAAAAAGGGACCAAAAAAATGGGTCCCAGTGGGCCCCACAGTGGGGCCCCAAAAAAAGGCCCAAAAAAAAAGGGGGCCCAAAAAAGTGAGCCACAAAAAGGGGGGCCAAAAAGGGGGTAAAAAAGTGACCCCAAAAAATGGGCACAACAGTGGGCCACAAAAAAGGGGTCCTGGGTCCAAAAAAGTGATCAAAAAGTGAGCAAAAGGGGCACAATAAAATAACCCCAAATGAAGTGAGCCCAAAAAAATAGTACAAAAAGTAAAAAAAAAGTGGATCACAAAAAAATGGGCACAAAGAAATAAAGTGGGTCACAATAAAATTAAAAGTTGTGGCACCACATTCCAAAACATTAAATTGCCTCCCCCCTTGCTTTCTCTTTACCCCCGGGGCTTAAGATGGGCTCTCTGACCAGTATTTATACCAAATAATGTATATTGATGATTTCCCTATTCTGTTTATTTCAATATACAGTACACTACATAAAAAAAATATACCGGGAAATGTTATAAATGGTGCAAAGGTGACAATAAAAAAAATCAAAGATGTGCAAAAACCCACTCCTTTTGGTTGCCCTCACTTGTAGAATTTGTTTAACGATGTGGTTTGGAACAGAACCCGTCTTAAAAGGGGAAGGCTGTTCCCGCACCTCCTCCTAATTTCCCCTCCGAATTTTTGCATTATATTCACACCACACATTGACCTCAGACATGACATCTCCACTGCCTCCCGCCTTCTCCCTTGCAACATTCATCACCCATGCTTCACACCCATATAAGTGTTGGTAAACTTTCTCTCAACTTTTCCCTTTTTTCCATGGACAAAGTTCTTTGTCCCATGACTCCCAAAGTGCTCCCCTCCCCCTTTTCCCCCCATCAATTCAGATTCACCTCACCTTCATAGACCCATCTGCTGACATTCCACCCCAAAATCTGAAAACATTCACCCCCTTTCCCTACTCTCCCTCCAATCGTATCCAATTTTTCGTCAAATTTTTTTGTTATCCTCATCCCTTACTCTTTCCTATATTCACTTTTAATTTTCTTTTTTTTACACACCCTCCCAAAATTTATCCACCAACCTTGCAACTTCTCTTCAGAATCTCCCAAAAACACAGTGTCATCAGCAAAACAATTGGGCAACTCCCACTTTGTATTTGATTCAGCTAAATAAGAGTGATAAGTAGCCACAACATTTATACAGTGGGGAAACCCCTTTTTGGGGGTTTAAACCATTCCAGAAGGTCGATTGAAAACCGGGATAAAAAACCCGGGAATATTTCCCCTAAGAAATAATGTAAATCCCGACCCCAAAAAAATTAAAAAAAAATACATTTTATGGGAAAAACTATATTTTACATACAGAAAACAATGGGAAAAAAATAAAATGACTAATTTTTAAAGGATAAATAACATTTAAATCACTTTACATACATACCTTTTTGAAAACTGTGCCACCCCTTTCCCCAAAGGGGGGGACCTACAAGGGTGTGAGGCCGGTTGGTATGAGGAGAGGGGGGGGTTATTTCCTAATAAAAATGGCCTTTTAAAGGATTGATGTCCCATGGTTGTTCAATATACTCACAGATGGGGGTTTAAAGAAGAAATGCTCGGAAGATGGGAAGGGTGGGTTAACAGATAAAGGATCTAACACAAAGTGGGGTTTTGGGGAAATTGGAGTTATCTCCACTGCCTCCCGATTTTTTCCATGTTCCAATTCAGGGTGGGGGCCGCCCAGTATTTCGAGCAGGGGTTGGTGGTACTATACGCGTAAACTGCGGCTTCAAATTGGGGAAACATTTGGGGGCCTAGGGATGAGAAAAGGGGGTCTCCCGGGTCAGGCGCAGTGGGAAAATGGGCCCCCAATGGTCCCGGGGGGAACACCTTTTGGTACCCTTTTTCTCCACCATGCCCCGGCAAAAAAATTTTACTCCCGGCAAGGGACCCCATTAAAAAAAGGCAGTTTAAAGTGAGGGAGTGTTAGTGAAGGTGACTTTAAAGGGTTTTTGAGGCAGTTGTGCCAAACAGTGACCATAAACCGGTATAAGTAAGGAAAACCCAGATGACCCACAAGCCGTCCACCTCTGGTGCTGTGGCGTCTTGTTCCGGCCAGTTGACCAGAAGAAGGCGGAAACTCCTATTTTCTAATGTCCCAGACTCAGATGTGAGCAATAGTGATGAAAATTGAAGGACTATGAACTCCAAGCCCTTCGAAATAGTTCCAGTAGCGCAGTGAAGAGGAATATTCACCAGTGAAGCGTCAGTATATACGACGGTATATGCGCTCTGGTAGTGTGCCATATGCTCTTCCAAGGGTTAGGAGTACATCTGGGAGTACATCCCGGGGCATAAAACAGGAAGTGATAGTGAAAATGATGATGATAGCTTTTGCAATTGGTATAGAAATGTATGCAACTGGTAGTGGTGGTGGTGGTGGTGGTGGGGGCACACGAGGCACCAGCAGTGGACCATGCTGGCCCCCGCCTGACTCAGCTCAGTTACAACAAAGGCAACCCTCACCCACCCCCCAACCCCACAACTACAACCTCCACTTCCAAAACCCCCCAAAACCACCAAATATCCAGTACCCACCAGCAGCCCGCACCTGGGATTGGCAGGAAGCTGACAATTTTATTCCCAATCCCCATCAGTTTAGAAAGTCACAGTGGATTACGCCCATCTTGTCCACTTGGGAACAAGCACCTGAACTGGAATGTTTCCAGTTATTCTTGACGAACCCCTGATAGACATTATTATCAGAGACAACAGATACTTCGATTACACAATGGCAAACACGATTCTTTCAAAAAACTCACGTCTACACCAGTGGAAGGAGACAACTGTGGCAGAGATGTATCTTTTTTTGCCACAATAATCTTATCCCGCATGTCTATAACAGTTAAAATTTATTTTCAACAGACAGTTGATTGCAACACCAGCTTTCAGTGATATTATACCAGTGAATGGATTTGTGCTATTTTACGCATGTTGCATTTTCAGAAAAACCAGGCCTGCAGAACCGACAGGTTATATAAGATTAGGAATGTGTTTCATCTGAAAGAAGTTCAATATGTATTTTTATCCCTTCAGGAAGCTTGTTATTGACGAGTCACTGATTCTGTTCAAGGTAGACTGTCATTCAAGCAGTATATACCAAGCAAGAGGAAACGCTTTGGTATAAAGTTGTTTGTGCTTTGTGATTGCTACAGTGGTCTTGTATTGGATATTATTGTGTACACTGGAAGTAATACATTGAAAGATACCAGGGTTACTGGGTATCTCTGGTGATGTGGTTAGAACAATGATGGAACCATATATTGGCAAGGGGCATATATTATATACTGATAACTGGTACACAAGCCCCTCCCTCAGTGATTTTTGCGAGTGAACTTGACAGATGTGTGCGGTACAGTGCGTGCAAATCGTAAGGGATATGCCTAGGTTCAGTGCAGGCACTCACAGGTGAGGTGCAGGCGTTTGCTGCCAATGATATCATGGCATTTCGGTGGCATGACAAACGAGATGTCACACTGTTGTCATCAGTGGCAGGCAGAATAGAGAGACCAATGAACCCATTCTAAAACCTGCAGCTGTGATGGACTACACCCTCAATATGCATTCAGTGGACAAATGTGACATGCAGATTGGGTTTGCTGATTGTGTTCAAAAGAGTTACAAGTGGTACATAAAACTCTTTTTTCACATTCTGGACATTACCATGCTCAATGCTTATAATATTTATAAGTTAAAGACCCCAAACAAACCACCATATGGCAAATTTTGTTTGTCTGTCATCAGACAAATAATATTCAAGTACCAAGGAGCCCCACCTACAATAGAAACCCGCCCAACCAGGTTATCAACACCTACCCCTCGTCTGAGGCATGGTGATCACTTCCTAACAAAACATGCCTTCTACTGCTTGCAAGAAAAGGCTCAGAGGAGGTGTTTTGTCTGTGCACATAAAAAACGCCCACAACAACGCAAAGACACTTGTTTTATGTGTGTGAAATGTAAAACACCACTGTGCATGGAACCATGTTTCAGAGACTTCCACAGGCTGCAGAACTTCTAGAAACATGTCCAGTGACTATATATATGTATATACATGATTGAACAATGAAAATAAACAAGATTTGTTATTGTGAATAACTGTAAATAAGTTGTGTAAACAAAACAGTGATAACAAACTTTATGTAATTATTGTGTAATACTTGCGAGTGAATATTTGAAAATAGCACTTATATTGGTCTCATAGGCCATAAAAGTTATTTGGAAAAAAAAATTAAAATCGATAAGAAAAACTTCAAGAAAGAAAATAGAAAATTACCGCCAACCAGCAGTCACCGATGTTGCCGGCAGCAGTTCATTTTCGTCAACGTCAATCCTCTATATCTTGGTGAGGGTTGATCGCAAAAATGTATTTTTAACCTATTAGATTTGAAAAAACTATCATTTCATGAATTTTTTTTTTTTAAATTTGTGGACCCTGAGAACGAGTTTCAGAGAGACCCTTGGGCCCCCAAAGGGTTAAGGGTTAAAATATCCCTAAAATGAGACAAAACATTGTCATTGAACATGTCCCATATACGGCCTGCAACAGCTTTGTCAGGGTGATGTTCCTCCACAAATCTTTCCATCCTATTCCACATTGCACATCTCCTTAATCTCTGAAGAAAGCAACTTCTTCCCTCTCCCTCCTCCTCTGAGCGATTTCCTGAGTTGTGGTCTGTTGCTGTTGCAAATGAAGCTCTTGCAGCTCTGTAGGTTAGCTCTTCATTCTGGTCCTCCACCAACCCTTCCACATCCTCGCCACTAACCTCCAACCCCATGGACTTCCCCAATGCCACAATAGTTTCCACAACTGCCATAGGGATGTCAGCCGCCTCAAACCCTTCAAAATCTACCTATAAGGTTTATGCAATGGAGGATATTGAAGTGATCAATTCAGAGTCTGAGGGTATGTCAAAGCACCTTTGAAACATTGTTTGGTGTAGAGTTTTTTGAAGTTTGAAATGATCTGCTGGTCCATGGGCTGGAGGAGAGGAGTGGTATTAGGGGCAAGAACTTCACTGTGATGAACTTAAAATCCTTCACCATTTGTTCTTCCAAGTTTCGAGGATGAGCAGGAGCATTGTCCATTGCCAGGAGGCACTTGAGATCCAATTTATTTTCAGGTATTTCTTCACACTGGGGCCAAACTGAAACATTTGCACAAATGAAGTAGTTTCTTGCCAGTTCCACACCCTGATGGTCTGTAGGTATAAAATACTTGCCATTGGTGTCATTGATCGTGGTGTCATAAAGAGGATTTCTACCTTGACTGAAAATAAATCACTTCATCATCAAACCCCACTAAACACTTGACATCTCATGTTTAGTCATTTTATGAAAATTACCTCTTCCGACAGGGCTGTTACTTACCAGGTGTGGTTGTTGAATACTCAGAAACGGTCTCAAAGTCTCCAACTCTGCCTTAGACCTACAATATAAGCCTACAAAAATACCCATACAATATACATTTACAGAAATCCTGACACCTGAGGTACATTGATGGCTTACCTTGGGATCCATTGTGAAGTCAGAAGAATTTGTTCTTTGTCTTGAAGCTTCCAGATGTCTATTCCACCTTATTACCATTAATGAGTCATGGATTGATCTTTTGCTCTCCATCACAAAGATTTACATCACTGAGGTCAGGGTCTGTTATGTAGTTCTATGTCATGGCCTCAGATCACTCAGATAAGCTGTGAGAGGTAAATTATAATGAACAAATTGTCAATTTCTTTTACTTTTGATATTACCTCTATTCTCATAATCATCTTCGTTAGTAGTTATACCAGTTTATTTCATAATTATTACTTTTCTTTTTAGTAATAATATCAGCTATACAGTGGTCCTCGACTAATGAAATTAATCCATTCCAGGAGCTAGCTCTTAACACGAAAAATTCAGATTTAAACCTTATTTCCCATAAGAAATAATGTAAATACAATTAATCCGTTTCCACCCAAAAATTTCACAAAAAGTAATTTTTTTAAAGAATAAATACTATAGTTTTACATACAGAAAACAATGAGACATAAATATAAGCACTAATTATAATGGACAAATAAACAGCTAAATAAGTTTTACCTTATTGAAGACTCTTCTTGGCGTAGATGTTTGTTTGGAGGCAGGACAAAATAAGTCCTTCAATATGACAATAATATCAACTTTAAGCTTATTTATCTAGCACAATTCATCTAATATGACATAATAAACAATATTAATAACATAGAAACATGATATAAACTCTAGAATGAATAAAACATGTCATTACGAATCTGGAAGGACTAGTGGGTGTGTGTTGGTGTTATTGTTGGGTATAGGGACTGGTGGAGTGTGTTGGTGTTGTTGTTGGGTATAAGGAGGAGATGGTGGCAGAGGATGGCGCTCTTCTCAGTGTCCTTATAATCCTCAAACAACATTGTAGGAGTTGAGTTTCTTGTCATCATTTTCTATCGATTAATCGCTAACTTACTTAAGTTTATTCAGGTATACACAAATCCAGTTATACATAGATTATCATATACCTGGAGTTTACCTGGAGAGAATTCCAGGGTCACGCCCACGGCCCGGTCTGTGACCAGGCCTCATGTTGGACCAGAGCCTGATCAACCAGGCTGTTACTGCTGGCCGCACGCAGTCCAACGTACGAACCAGCCTGGCTGGTCAGGTACCGACTTTAGGTGCCTGTCAGTGCCTGCTGAAGACAGCCAGGGTTTGTTGGTAATCCCCTGATGTATGCTGGGAGGCAATTGAACAATCTTGGGCCCCTGGATAACCCAAAAAAGGCAGACAGAGTGACTTATTTCCATTGCTACACTGTTAATGCTACACTTTATCGACTTGTGAAGCTTCTTTGGACCCATGGTGACTTATTTCACAGTGACAATCACTGAACCAGCAATAAACACAACAAAAGTATTGTGAATGTTTGAAAGAGCGTGCTGGGTAATGTTCTCTCAAGTGTAAACAACGCTAGACTGGCGTCCTGTCCGCTTCACCGCGCAAGCGCGGGGCAGGCAGACAGGTCTGGTACGTTTCGCTACACGAGTTAATTATCGCTACTTGAGAAAAATATTTAGCGAAAAAAGCTTTCGTTACACGATTTTTTCGTTATGTGGAACTATCGTTAGTCGAGGGACCACTGTACTCTCTAATTACCTATTATTACTCTACACTTATAAATTCTCCCACCAACATTCTTCCTAATTTTGACTTATAAATGCAGATACAGTGGACCTTGATTATCATAAGCCTTGGATTTCGTAATTTTTATTTTTTTTTTTCGTAACGTTTTTGTCAAAATTTAGCCTTGAAGGTCGTCATTTGCCTTGAAAATAGTCGTTCGTCCCGAACGCGCACGAGTGGGCGAGCGGCCCACACACCATTCCCCACCATTCACAGTCAGTGTGCCATTGTTTTTGAGTGAGTGAACATTGCCCTACGCGTTCATACAATACATTTCGTAATACAGTGGAACCTCAACTTTTGAACATAGTAATCCATTCCAGGAGCTAGTTCACAACTCGAAACGTTCAAAAGTCGAATCAATATTTCAAGAAATAATGGAAATACAATTAGTAATTCGTCCTGCTGTCAGGAGGCATGACAAAATAGTTCTTCACTATGATGCTATTATCAACTTGACAGCTTATTTATCTATCACAATTAATCTAATATGACATAAACAAAATAAATAACATAAAAACATGATATACACTCTAGAATGAACAAAATATGTATGTCATTACGAATGTGGTGGCAGGGGAGGATGGTGGTGGCGGGCATTCTTGGTCCAGCTATGAAAACATCTTCCCATTCTTTCCTCCTTCAGACATGTTAGTATAAGAGAAAACGGAGAAAATAAATGCTAACTGCATTAGAACACTTCCAGTCGGCTTGACGGAGTGAACAGAATTCATTCGTGTCCAGGCTGGTAACATCAACAACAAAACAACTGGTTTGTTTACAAAACTCCCGAACCTTCTACACTTTCATTCTCTCTCGTTTATTCATTTAATCTTGTTTACTCACCTCTTACTCTACATTAAGACTGCCTCTACCACTGCCTCTTAGCACCACTGCCTCTCACCACCACTGCCTCTCACCACCACTGCCTCCTTCCACCACTGCCTCTTACCACCACTGCCTCTCACCACCACTGCCTCTTACTAACACTGTCTCTACCACCACTGCCTCTTACCACCACTGCCTCTCACCACCATTGCCTCTTACCACCACTGCCTCTACCACCACTACCTCTTACCACCATGCTTCTCACCACCACTGCCTCTCACCACCACTGTCTCTACTACCACTGCCTCTAACACTGCCTCAACCAATGAACAAGCTCCAAACAAAATTAATTAATTGTGAAATGTTCGGAAGAGCAAGCAGGGTAATGTTCACTGGAGGATAAACAAAGCTACAATGATTCATGATGCCTGCGCTGGGCGGACAGGTCTGGTACACACTTATTCAAACACGGGACACGTTCGATAGTCAGGATAAAATTTGTTCAAAAGTGTTCAAACTCGATTGACGAGGCGTTCGAAAGTCGGGTTCCACTCTATTCCATTCTTTTTGTGCTTGCAACTGGTAAATAAGCCACCATGGGCCCAAAGAAAGCTCTTAGTGCCAGCCCATTGGTAAAGAAGGTGAGAAACACGATAGAATTAAAGAAAAGATTGTAGAAAAATACGAAGTGGTGGTGGTAGTGATTGTGGTAGAGGGCGTAGTGATGGTGGTAGAGGGTGGTAGTGGTTGTGATGGTGGTAGAGGGTGGTAATGATGGTGGTTGAGAGTGGTAGTGGTTGTGATGGTAGTAATGATGGTGGTAGAGGGTGGTAATTGTGGTAGAGGGTGGAATGGTGGTAGAGGGTGGTAGTAATGGAGATTTGTGCAATATGGAGTAGTATGGAAAGATTTGTGGAGGAACATCGCCCTAACAAAGCTGTTGCAAGCCGTGTCGGCAACATATACAATGACAATGTCTTGTCCCATTTTTGGGAAATTTTAAAGAGAGGCCAGAAACAGAGCTCTCTGGACAGATATTTAGTGCCACAGGTGTGCAGTGACTCTCAAGCTGGTACTAGTGGCATTAAAAAAGAAGGAAGTAACCCCAGAAAAGAACTTGGTACTTGAAGTCTTTTCGGAAGGGGATTACCCTTCCAAACAGTAACTTCTCCATCCCTCCTCCTCCCGCTCTTCCATACACCAACAACAGTCTTCAATAAAGGTAAGTGGATGTTATTGTTGTTTTATTCTTCATGTCTCATTGTTTTCTGTATGTACGTAAATCTATATTTCATGTAAAAAATATTTTTTGTTAATACTTTTGGGTGTCTGGAACGGATTAATTGGATTTACATTACAATGGACCCTCGGTTTTCATACAGCTCCCAACTCGAACAATTATGTAAGTGTATTTTTGTAAGTGCTTTTTTAAGTGTATTTTTGGGGGTCTGAAATGACTAATCTAATTTACATTCGTCCTTATGGGAACAAATTCATTCGGTAACGGCACTCGAACAGTATTCTGGAAAGAATTATCAACGAAAACCGAGGGTCCACTGTATTTCTTATGGGAAAATGGATTTGAGAATCGTAAATTTTGAATTTCGTCAGACTCTCTGGAACGGATTAATTACGATAATCAAGGGTCCACTGTATCCATCCTGATAATAATCTCTTGTTAAACTGCAAAAACAATTAAAGCTCACCTGAAAAAAAGTGTCATTATCATACAGCAAGTAAGGCAAAAACCGTTTTCAGTGCCAGCAAGAACATAACAATACAGTGGAACCTCTGTTGTCGTCTACTGCATTACTTGTCGAACAAATCAGTTTTCAAACGAGGAATTAAAAAAAAAATGTCCTGGTTTTCGTACGTTCTCTTGGTTGTCAACCGACAATGCGAATGGCTCGGGTCACGTGCTCACCCCCCACTGTCTTCCCCACCCACCCCACTGTCTTCCCCACCCACCCCAATGTCTTCCCTACCCCCCCACTGCCTTCCCTACCACTCACACTGCCGAAGTGAGGTACAGTAGAACGTCATTTAGCACGAGATTATGTTGCACGTTACCGGTATTGCACGATTTAAGATTTGCGACACATTATCATCTTACACGACGTAAAGATGATATTACACGGTTCGGCAGGAGGGGAAAATTTTGAGCGCGTGGTCGCCCGCGTGGGTTAAACCATTGAGTCAGTGGGGGTCCTACTAAGGGTGGCTATGAGCCACATCAAGTGTTTAATGCTGACGAGACAAGTGTTTTCTGGAAGAAAATGCCAACACAAACTTATATCAGTCAGCAAGAGAAAAGTGCACCAGGCTTCAAGACAGCAAAGGATCGCTTCACCTTGCTACTTTTAGGTAATGCATCAGGTGATTTTAAGTGTAAGCCCATGGTTATTTACTGCCTAAGAATCCTCATGCTTTGAGGAAAAGGGAATGTTTTTCCTTCCTGCAAACTGTAAGTTTATTCAGATACACGGGGCCAGGAGCTGAGTCTCGACCCCTGCAACCACAATTAGGTGAGTACATTTACATACATTATCATACATAGCAGCATATGTGTAGAGAACCTAGGATAACCCAAAAAATGTCAGTCAATGGAAATACTGTCACTCTGACTTTTTTGGGTTATCCTAGGTTCTCTACACATATGCTGCTATGTATGATAATCTTCGTAACTGTATCTGTGTATATCTGAATAAACTTACATACAGTTTGCGGGAAGGAAAAAAACATAACCATTCCCACAAGCAGCCACCTTGTTGTGGTTCAGCAGACACCACCCGCCTTCCCCAGCCACCCCGGACCCCACCATCCCAGCATTCATACGTATTTCATACGCGTTAAAAAGTCCTGGCTACAAGCCAGCTGTGTTGTGAAGAATAAGAGTGAATTGTGTTTTGATCTTGAATTAACCCGTGGCCGTAATGAAGTGTTACTTTGTACACATAAAAAGATGTAAACATAAGTTTGTGTGACTGACTGACTGACTGACTTGACTGACTGAATGAATGACTGACTGACTTGACTGACTGAATGACTTGACTGACTGAATGACTGACTGACTTGACTGACTGACTTACTGAATGACTTGACTGACTGACTTGACTGACTTACTGAATGACTTGAATGACTTACTGAATGACTTGACTGACTTACTGAATGACTTGACTGACTTACTGAATGACTTGACTGACTTACTGAATGACTTGACTGACTTACTGAATGACTTGACTGACTTACTGAATGACTTGACTGACTTACTGAATGACTTGACTGACTTACTGAATGACTTGACTGACTTACTGAATGACTTGACTGACTTACTGAATGGCTTGACTGACTTAAAGTTAGACACTCAGTTCAACCATCGACTTCAGTTCAAGAACTTCTACTATCCACCTCAGCCCAGTAGGGCCACAGCATAACTCTCCACTCACTTCACAATTATCCACAAACACCAGCACCCACAATTTAAGGTAAATACTATTATTTCTATTACATTTGTAGTCTTAAGCAGTAAAAACAACATAATACATCATGATAATGAACTACAATTACATATTCACTTTTATTTTTGTAATTTCTGTTGGTCTAAAAAAAACTTGTTTGGCTTTTTGGGGACTCCCAGGAACGTAACCCTATTTTTCCCATTAGTTCTTTTAATTATTTAACACAAAATTATCTAACACGACTTTTTCAGGAACGTAACTATCGTGCTAAATGACGTTCTACTGTATTCCTTACCGCATGGCTTGGTGACAAAGGTGCACTGAATTACCACTCCCACAATGCAATGCGGGTGCATAGATTTTTTCCTACTGCGCACACTTACCACATAGACCCATTCTATCACATGCAGGCTTACCAGCTCTCACCCCCTCGATTTGAAGCCGCTAGAATTTATGCGTACTAGTACAAGGAAAACCCTGGCACCTAAGCCGTACTAGTACGGCCGAAACCCCGAAAGGGTTAGTGTGCATTGCGTTTTTGCATAGTGTGAGGTGGACGCGGGGAACATCGAAGAGTGATCTGTGCCTTGTGTTATGTTCATGTGTCCTGTTAAGGTTGGTTAGGAGAATTTTGAGTTGTGGGTTAATATTTGAGTTTAGTGTTCTATGTATGTAATAGGCACTGTAAAAAGTATGGATGTCTTGTATGGTGAGTAAGTTCAGACTTTTGAATATTGGTGGAGTATGCTGTCTAGAATGGGAATTTGTTATCATTCGGACTGCAGCCTTTTGTTGTGTTATTAATGGTTTGAGGTGATTTATTGTTGTTGAGCCCCATGTGCAGATTCCATAGGTGAGATAGGGGAAAATGAGTGAGTGATAAAGGGAAAGGAGAGCTGGTTGAGGAACATAGTACCTCATCTTGGATAGTATTCCTACGGTCTTGGAGACTTTTTTGGAAATTTGTTGTATATGTGTCTGAAATTTGAGGCCACTGTCAAGGTGGATTCCTAAGAATTTTCCCTCTGTGAGTTTTGTGACAAGTGATCCATTTATCATTATGTTAAGTGGAACATTTGTAGCTCTGTTCCCAAACTGAATGAAATAGGTTTTGTCAACATTGAGAGTAAGCTTGTTAGTCATCATCCAAGTAAATATTTTTTTTTTTATTAACACATCGGCCGATTCCCACCAAGGCAGGGTGGCCCGAAAAAGAAAAACTTTCATCATCATTCACTCCATCACTGTCTTGCCAGAAGGGTGCTTTACACAACAGTTATAAAACTGCAACATTTACACCCCTCCTTCAGAGTGCCGGCACTGTACTTCCCATCTCCAGAACTCAAGTCCGCCTGCCGGTTTCCTGAATCCTTCATAAATGTTACTTTGCTCACACTCCAACAGCACGTCAAGTATTAAAAACCATATGCCTCCATTCACTCCTATCAAATACGCTCACACATGCTTGCTGGAAATCCAAGCCCCTCGCACACAAAACTTCCTTTACCCCCTCCCTCCAACCTTTCCTAGGCCGACCCCTACCCCGCCTTCCCTCCACTACAGATTTATACACTCTCGAAGTCACTCTGTCTCGTTCCATTCTCTCTACATGTCCAAACCACCTCAACAACCCCTCCTCAGCTCTCTGGACAATCGTTTTGGTAATCCCGCACCTCCTCCTAATTTCCAAACTCAATTCTCTGCATTATATTCACACCACAATTGACCTCAGACATGACATCTCCACTGCCTCCAGCCTTCTCCTCGTTGCAACATTCATCACCCATGCTTCACACCCATATAAGAGCGTTGGTATAACTATACTCTCATACATTCCCTCTTTACTTCCATGGACAAGGTTCTTTGTCTCCACAGACTCCGAGTGCTCCACTCACCCTTTTCCCTCATCAATTCTATGATTCACCTCATCCTTCATAGACCCATCCGCCGACATGTCCACTCCCAAATATCTGAATACATTCACCTCCTCCATACTCTCTCCCTCCAATCTGATATCCAATCTTTCGTCACCTATTCTTTTGTTATCCTCATCACCTTACTCTTTCCTATATTCACTTTCAATTTTCTTCTTTTACACACCCTACCAAATTCATCCACCAACCTCTGCAGCTTCTCTTCAGAATCTCCCAAAAGCACAGTGTCATCAGCAAAAAGCAACTGTGACAACTCCCACTTTGTATTTGCTTCTTTATCTTTTAGCCCAACACCTCTTGCCAAGACCCTCGCATTCACTTCTCTTACAACCCCATCTATAAATATATTGAACAACCACGGTGACATCACACATCCTTGTCTAAGGCCCACTTTTACTGGAAATAGTCCCTTCCCTCCTACACACTCTAACCTGAGCCTCACTATCCTCATAAAAACTCTTCACTGCTTTCAGTAACCTTCCTCCTATTCCATACACCTGCAACATCTGCCACATTGCCCCCTATCTACCCTATCATACGCCTTTTCCAAATCCATAAATGCCACAAAACATCTTTACCCTTATCCAAATACTGTTCACCTATATGTTTCACTGTAAACACTTGGTCTACACACCCCCTACCTTTCCTAAAGCCCCTTGTTCATCTGCTATCCTGCTTTCTATTTTACTCTTAATTCTTTCAATAATAACTCTACCATACACTTTACCAGGTACACTCAACAGACTTATTCCCCTATAATTTTTGCACTCTCTTTTGTCCCTTTTGCCTTTATACAAAGGAACAATACACGCTCTCTGCCAATCCCTAGGTACCTTACCCTCTTCCATACATTTATTAAATCATAGCACCAACCACTCCAAAATTATATCCCCACCTGCTTTTAACATTTCTATCTTTATCCCATCAATCCCAGCTGCCTTACCCCTTTCATTCTACCCACTGCCTCACGAACTTCCCTACACCCACAACTGGCTCTTCCACACTCCTACAAGATGTTATTCCTCCTTGCCCTACACACGAAATCACAGCTTCCCCGTCTTCATCAACATTTAACAAATCCTCAAAATATTCTCTCCATCTTCCCGATACCTCTAACTCTCCATTTAATAACTCTCCTCTCCTATTTTTAACTGTCAAATCCATTTGTTCTCTAGGCTTCCTCAACTTATTAATCTCATTCCAAAACTTTTTCTTATTTTCAACAAAATTTGCTGATAACATCTCACCCACTCTCTCATCTGCTCTCTTTTTACATTGCTTCACCACTCTTTTAACCTCTCTTTTTCTCTCCATATACTCTTCCCTCCTTGCATCACTTCTACTTTGTAAAAACCTCTCATATGCTAACTTTTCTCCCTTACTATCTCTTTACATCATCATTCCACCAATCGCTCCTCTTCCCTCCCGCACCCACTCGCCTGTAACCACAAACTTCTGCTGAACACTCTAACACTACATTTTTAAATCTACCCCATACATTTTCGACCCCATTGCCTACACTCTCACTAGCCCATCTATCCTCCAATAGTTGTAAATACTTTCTGTAATTCAGCATTTACAGTGTTGGCTAGTGTGACTGGGCATGGGTGAGAGAAGACGTATGTAGTGTCATCTGCAAATAGTATGGGTTTGAGAAGTTGAGATGCATTTGGTAGGTCGTTTATGTAAATGAGAGAGAGAAGTGGGCCAAGAACACTTCCCTGTGGGACACCAACTGTAATTGTTTGTGTGGAAGAATTAGCTCCATTTGTGGACACATATTGGCTTCTGTCACTAAGGTATGACTTTAGGTAGTTGAGGGAGTGCCCTCTTATACCATAGTGTGATAATTTTAACCCTTTTGGGGTCGGTGCCGTACTAGTCGTTTTACGAGCAGGGGTCGGTGCCGTACTAGTCGCGTAAATTCTGGCGGCCTCAAATTAAGCGGGAAATGGCTAGTAGGCCTACATATGAAAGAATGGGTCTGTGTGGTCAGTGTGTAGTATAAAAAATCCTGCAGTACACACTGCATAATGAGAAAAAAAAACTCCAACCGTTTTTAGTTTAAAACAGCACTTTGCAGTCTATTTTCGTATGGTATTTATTGATGTATTCTCGTTTTCTTAGTCTCATTTAATAGAATGGAAGACATATTACAGAAATAGAAATGATTCTGATTAGTTTGACAATGACAAGTACCTTGAAATTGAACTAAAAGTAGCGAAAATGTTCGATTTTAGCAGATGTTCAGAGTAAACAAATCACACCATGTGTCAATCACATCAACTGACAAGTCTAATATTCTTGCACAAGTGTGCTATATTGATTACAGTAGAACGTCATTTAGCACGATAGTTACGTTCCTGAAAAAGTCGTGTTAGATAATTTTGTCTTAAATAATTAACAGAACTTATGGGAAAAATAGGGTTACGTGTTTGAGAGTCCCCAAAAGCCAAACAAGTTTTTAGACCAACATATCTTGCAAAAATTGAAGGCGAATATGTAATTTTAGTTCATTGTCATGATCTATTACTGCTTAAGACTACAAATGCAATAGAAATAATAGTATTTCTTACCTTAAATTGTGGGTAATGATGTTTGTGGATGGTAGTGAAGAGTGGATATGGATGGTGTGGCCCTACTGGGCTGAGGTGGATAGTAGAAGTTCTTGAACTGAAGTTGATGGTTGAACTGAGTGTCTAACTTTAAGTCAGTCAAGCCATTCAGTAAGTCAGTCAAGCCATTCAGTAAGTCAGTCAAGCCATTCAGTAAGTCAGTCAAGCCATTCAGTAAGTCAGTCAAGCCATTCAGTAAGTCAGTCAAGTCATTCAGTAAGTCAGTCAAGTCATTCAGTAAGTCAGTCAAGTCATTCAGTAAGTCAGTCAAGTCATTCAGTAAGTCAGTCAAGTCATTCAGTAGGTCAGTCCAAGTCATTCAGAAGTCAGTCAAGTCATTCAGTAAGTCAGTCAAGTCATTCAGTAAGTCAGTCAAGTCATTCAGTAAGTCAGTCAAGTCAGTCAGTAAGTCAGTCAAGTCATTCAGTAAGTCAGTCAAGTCATTCAGTAGGTCAGTCAAGTCATTCAGTAAGTCAGTCAAGTCATTCAGTAAGTCAGTCAAGCCATTCAGTAAGTCAGTCAAGCCATTCAGTAAGTCAGTCAAGTCATTCAGTAGGTCAGTCAAGTCATTCAGTAGGTCAGTAAAGTCATTCAGTAAGTCAGTAAAGTCATTCAGTAAGTCAGTCAAGTCATTCAGTAAGTCAGTCAAGTCATTCAATAAGTCAGTCAAGTCATTCAATAAGTCAGTCAAGTCATTCAGTAAGTCAGTCATAGTCAGTAGTCATAAGTCAGTAAAGTCATTCAGTAAGTCAGTCAAGTCATTCAGTAAGTCAGTCAAGTCATTCAATAAGTCAGTCAAGTCATTCAATATGTCAGTCAAGTCATTCAGTAAGTCAGTCAAGTCATTCAGTAAGTCAGTCAAGTCATTCAGTAAGTCAGTCAAGTCATTCAGTAGGTCAGCAGTCATTCAGTAAGTCAGTAAAGTCATTCAGTAAGTCAGTCAAGTCATTCAGTAAGTCAGTCAAGTCATTCAGTAAGTCAGTCAAGTCATTCAGTAAGTCAGTCCAAGTCATTCAGTAAGTCAGTCAAGTCATTCAGTCAGTCAGTCAAGTCATTCAGTCAGTCAAGTCATTCAGTCAGTCAGTCAAGTCATTCAGTCAGTCAAGTTAGTCAGTCAGTCAGTCAGTCAAGTCAGTCAGTAAGTCAGTCAAGTCATTCAGTAAGTCAGTCAAGTCATTCAGTAGGTCAGTCAAGTCATTCAGTAAGTCAGTCAAGTCATTCAGTAAGTCAGTCAAGTCATTCAATAAGTCAGTCAAGTCATTCAATATGTCAGTCAAGTCATTCAGTAAGTCAGTCAAGTCATTCAGTAAGTCAGTCAAGTCATTCAGTAAGTCAGTCAAGTCATTCAGTAAGTCAGTCAAGTCATTCAGTAAGTCAGTCAAGTCATTCAGTAAGTCAGTCAAGTCATTCAGTCAGTCAGTCAAGTCAGTCAGTCAGTCAGTCACACAAACTTATGTTTACATCTTTTTATGTGTACAAAGTAACACTTCATTACGGCCACAGGTTATGTCTTGTCTAATATCTGTGTTTTCTTCGTTAATTCAAGATCAAAACACAATTCACTCTTATTCTTCACACACACAGCTGGCTGGCTTGTAGCCAGGACTAATTGACGCGTATGAAATACGTACGAATGCTGGGATGGTGGGGTCCGTGGTGGCTGGGTAAGGCGGGTAGTGTCTGCTGAACCACAACAGTAGTAGTAACAAGACTGCTTGTGAGAATGGTTATTTGTTTTTCCTTCCCACAAACTAAGTTTATTCAGGTATACACAGATACAGTTACGAAGATTATCATACATAGCAGCATATGTATAGAGAACCTAGGATAACCCAAAAAAGTCAGAGTGACAGTATTTCCATTGACTGACTTGGGTTATCCTAGGTTCTCTACACATATGCTGCTATGTATGATAATGTATGTAACTGTACTCACCTAATTGTGGTTGCAGGGGTCGAGACTCAGCTCCTGGCCCCGTGTATCTGAATAAACTTAGTTTGCAAAAAGGAAAAACAAATTCCCTTTTCCTCAAAGCATGAGGATTCTTAGGCAGTAAATAACCATGCGCTCAAAACTTTTCCCCTCCTGCCGAACCGTGTAATATCATCTTTACGTCGTGTAAGATGATAATGTGTCGCAAATCTTAAATCGTGCAATACCGGTAACGTGCAACATAATCTCGTGCTAAATGACGTTCTACTGTATACCATTTTTACAATGATGCAGTTGTATACATAACAGTAAATCTTATATTTTTTGCAAGAATAAAAATTCAAAATGGAAAGCAAAAGTAATGCAAGAGGGGCCTAGAGATGTGACTAATGAACAGAGAAGATGTTATTCTAGTGCCAGGAATGTCTGCTTTGTTTATTCTGGACCCTATTTTGAAATTGGCATCGTTTGAAATTTGTGTGAAATTGGCCAAATTGCCTTTTTCTGACCACTATTTTGGGTAGTTGAAATTGGTAAATAGGCAGTTTCTTGTACTCAATCCATAGAAGAATGGAGTTCTAGCGAAATAGCTATGATTTTAGTGGATGCGTAAATATCTTCGAGACCGATAACTTCGCGAGAGCATAATTCCGTAAGTTTTCATTCAAATTTCATACTTTTGGTGTCGTTATGATCGGAAAAAGATTCTCTATCATTTCATAAGAAAAAATTATTTTTTTTTTTCCCAAAAATTTTTGACCCTGAGAATGTTTTTCCAAGAAGGCCTGTCGACCCCCTAAGGGTTAAGTGTAACAGATCATGGTCAACTGTATCAAAAGCTTTACGTAAATCAATGAAGATTCCCAGTGGGATTTCTTTTTTATCAAGAGCGGTGTATATTATTTCTAGCATGTGTATGATAGCATCATTTGTGTTTTTATTAGGCCTGAAACCAAATTGACAGTGTGATGTAGTCAGGGTGCTGTGAGGTCTACCTAAGCAGCCACACCTGCCCTTCGTAAATAGCTGTCAGACACGCCTCTCGACTTAAGTCTCAGGTCTTTTGGACTAGCGTCAGGTTTCGGCGTCAGGTCAAAGCACATGGTGCACTCCTCATTAGGGGGATGCTTGGAGGACCCTATAAGGCCAAGGAAACAACTAGAGAGGGACATTCGGGCAGAGCTCTGGCCTGTGTGCAGAGCTCTGGGCACGAGATTCTAGCAGAGCGGCTGCCGGTGTGCAGAGCTCTGGGAGAGAGCTGCTGTAGAGTCCCTGGAGGAGACTGTTGGAAACACTGGGCAGAGTTCTGCTGGAACAGGTCTTGGGACCTGTGGCTAGAAGTGTGACTGAGTTCCTGTGGTGAACTGTCCTCTGAACTACAGTGGTACCTCGACTTACGATATTAATCCGTCAGAGAGGGCATATCTTAAGACGAAACAATCGTTAAACGAATCAATTTTCCCCATAAGAAATAATGGAAATAAATTTAATCCGTCCAAGACTTCCAAAAGTAGTTAAATAAAATATTTTTTAGAACTTTTGGACATTAAATAATAAATAATTGAATAAAGAATATCTAAATAAGCATGCAAATATTGAACAATAACATGTCACTTACATTTATTGAAGAGTTGTTGATGTGTGGAGGACGGGAGGAGGGGAGAAGGTGGAGTAGTATGCTAGTGTTTGGAAGGGAATCCCTTCCATTAACACTGCAGGTGGTAAGTTCTTTTCTGGGGTTACTTCCCTTTTCTTTGAATGCCACTAGGACCAGCTTGAGAGTCACTGGACCTCTTTCTAACAACAAATTTGTCCAGGGAGCTCTGTGTCTGGCGATTCTTTAACACATCCCTGAAATGACACACCACTGTGTCATTGTACAGGTTGCCAGCACGGCCTGCAACAGCATGGTTAGGGTGATATTCATCCATAAATGCTTGCACATCACTCCATTTGGCACAGATCTCCTAATCCTTGAAGAAGGCACATTCTTCCATTTTTGTTCCACCTCCTCCTCTGAACCATTGTCCTGACCTCTGCTCTCTTGTTCCAGTTGCTGTTGAAGCTCTTGCAGATCTTCAGTGGTTAGCTCTTCCTTGTGCTCCTCCACCAACTGTTCCACATCCTCACCACTCACCTCTAACCCCAAAGACTTGCCCAATTCCACAATTTCTTCCAAAACAGGCTCAGGCTCAGGCTCATGCTCAGGGTTCTGAGGCTCAGCCCCAAAACCTTCAAAATCCCTCTCTAGGACACAGTCTGGCCACAATTTTCTCCAGGCAGAGTTCAAAGTCCTGGTAGTCACTCCCTCCCAAGCCTTACCTATAAGGTGTACACAATGCAGCATATGGAAATGTTTTTTCCAAAATTCTCTTAGGGTTATGTTCATGTCTGTGGTCACATCAAAGCACTTTTGAAACATTGCTTTGGTACAGAGTTTTTAAAGTTGGAAATGACCTGCTGGTCCATGGGCTGGAGGAGAGAGTGGTATTAGGGGCAAGAACTTCACTTTGATGAATTTAAACTCCTCCACAATTTTCTCTACCAAGTTTGGAGGATGACAAGGAGCATTGTCCATTATCAGGAGGCACTTAAGTGGCAAATTATTGTCCAATAGATATTTCTTCACACTGGGGCCAAACATGCCATTGAACCAATCTAAGAAAATGTCCTTTGTGACCCATGCCTTTTGTTAGACCTCCACATCACACACAAGTTAGACTTGCTGACACCGCATCTGCCAAACACTCGGGATTTTCAAAAGATACACTAGTAAAGGCTTCACTTTGCAATCACCACTGGCATTGGCACAGAGCATCAAAGTTAGCCTGTATTTCATAGGCTTATGTCCTGGCTGTGCCTTTTCCTCCTGAGTAATGTAGGTCCTGTTGGGCATTTTCTTCCAGAACAGGCCTGTTTCATCACAATTAAACACTTGTTGGGGAGGAATTGTTCAGCCTCTAGGTACTCCTGGAATTCAGGCACATATTTTTCAGCCGCACTTTTGTCACAACTGGCTCCCTCACCATGCCTCACAACACTATGTATGCCAGTACGCTTCTTAAATTTTGAAACCAGCCTCTGCTGGCTTTAATCGCTCACTTCACTCGTTGCAGGCATTTTCTTAAGGAGATCATCATGCAACTGCCTTGCTTTTCACATATTATTCCCTCCGAAACAGTATCTCCTGCTAACTGTTTCTCGTTGATCCACACCAACAACAACCTTTCCACATTTTCCAGCACTTGTGGTCTGTGTTTGTGATCACAGATGCACCTTTTGCAACAACAGCTTCCTTGATTTTACTTGAATATTTCTTATCCACAATGGTAGCGATGGTAGAATAGGGTTTACCATACAGCCTGGCCAGCTCACTGATACGCACTCCACTTTCATATTTTTCTATTATCTCCTTCTTCAGTTCTATCGTACATATATTTCTGTTCCTCTTTGCCACAGGCTTAGCACTAGGATCTTTCCTTGGACCCATGGTAGCTTATTTAGCAGTTGCAAGCACTAAAAACAGTGGAATAATGACAATATACTGGTATGAATGCGTGGGTGTGGGTGGGTGGTCGCTCTCGCTTGTAAACAATAGCACTGACGCTCCCTGGAGTGCGCGCTCAGCTGGGCGCCAAGCGGACAGGTCCGGTACGAAAGTCGTAAGACGAATCAATCATCGGATGTCGCATTCTAATTTCTTACGTTATAAAAATCGGTTATCGAATATAACGTAAGATGATAGCATCGTAAGTCGAGGTACCACTGTATATTGTAAGTTATATTCTGTTTCGTCAGTTGATTGTATTCCCTGTCTCCCTGCTTATATGTACAATCCCCATTTATCTAAACCCAATAGTGTTCTCCTGTTCCCAAATATATTGTTGTACAAGGACTTAAATAAACTGTGTTTGAGTAGAATAGTAATATTCACTGTCCCCGTTATATTCTTATTATTCTTTATTCTTATACTTTATTTTTTTATTTATATTTCAAGTACTGAGAGGGTGAGTAGTGTTAGGTGGTAATTAGAGGTGATGGTGTAGTCACCAGTGACCTCACATTACCTCCGCTCCTCACACGACTCACCTCTCCTGCCTACTCACTCCCTCCCTTTACTCCCCTATTCCCCAATTATCCCTTAGTTTCCTTACCCCCCTACATGACAACAGGGGTTGAGTATGTTGTGGGAGATGAGGTAGGAACAGATTTGCCTATGAATTAACTTTTCAAAGATTTTGGAGAGAAGGGGTAAGTTAGATATTGGCCTATAGTTATTCAGGTCTGTTTGATCTCCTTTATATATGGGGGTAACCCTCGCTATTTTTAGTATTGATGGGAAGGTGGAGGATTCAATGGATTTGTTAAAGAGTGTTGCAATAATTGGTGATAGTACTTGAGAAGCTTTATTGTATATAAAAGGTGGTAAGTTATTTAGATCTGTCTTATTTTTATGGGTGTTGATGATGAGCAAGACTTCTGTTGGGTTGGTCGGAGCTAAGAATAGTGTATTCGGGTAGCTTCCAGTGAGGAAGGCATTAGGTGGAGTGTTTGAAATTGGGATTTTGCTTGCCAACTTTTTTCCTATTGTGGAGAAGAAAAAATTTAGTCTGCTGTTTCAGTTGGTGGGAGCAGGGGTTCATCTAGGTTTGTCAGTTTGATTGTTATGTTTCTGGATATTTTTTTAGTTCCTAGAATTTCAGATAGGGTTTTCCAGGTCTTTCTCATATCACCTCTTAAGTTATTTAATCTGTTCTCATAATACAATATTTTTTGACCTTCTTATCAGGCTGGTTAGGTTTGATGAGTAACATTTTGTTCTCTTGAGCTTGAGCTTGTATTGTTGAATGTATCAACAATACATGCACAAGAGATGAACATGGAGAATATATAATAGCTAAGTTTAAATCCAAATACCTACAAAAACCTCTAACAGTTATAAACATCTATAGATTACCACAGTCAAATATTCAGCAATTTAGTGAAAAATTAGGAAGTATGATTACTGATGCACACATGAACAAAGACCACTTAATCCTGACAGGAGACTTCAATATAAACCTCCTACAAGATCAGAACCCACAAGTAACTGAATTCACAAACACTATGAGCAACTGCTTGCTGCTCCTGACAATAACAAAACCTACAAGAATCTCTGAGACCTGTGCTTCTCTATTAGACCATATCTGGACTAACACCATATCCCCATTAAAATCAGGCATAATAACAGACAATACCACAGACCACTACCCAACCTTTCTCATAACCAACCTCGGAAAATTACCACTAGAGACTACTAAAGTTACCTTCAGACTACATAATGAGACAGCTATAAATAACTTTATAACAGCTATGACAAACACTGACTGGCAAACAGAAATAGACAACTTCCCCGATACTGACCTATGTATTAATAATTTTCTTAAAAAGACCCAATACCTCTATAATAAGCATTGCCCTAAAAAAAATAAACAAATCACAACTAAAAGATTAAATAGTCCCTGGCTAACCCCCAGCATACTCAAATCCATTAATATAAAGCACCTATATGAAAAACAGTACAGAATGGGTCAAATAACAAGAGAACAAACAAAACGTTACTCATCAAACCTAACGAGTCTGATAAGAAGGTCAAAAAAATTGTACTATGAGAACAGATTACATAACTTAAAAGGTGATATAAAAAAGACCTGGAAAACCCTATCTGAAATTCTAGGAACTAAAAAGATATCCACAAACAGAACAATCAAGCTAACAAAACCAGATGAACCCCTACTCCCACCTATTGATACAGCAAACAAACTCAATAATTTCTTCTCCACCATAGGTAAAAAGCTGGCAAGCAAAATCCCAAGTTCAAATACTCCACCTAACGACTATCTCACTGGCACCTATCCGAACACACTACGTATCCCTAGCCCCAACCAACCCAATAGAAGTTTCACTTATAATCAACACATTAAAAAACAAAGCAGGTGACCTAAATAACTTACCACCTTTTATATACAAAAAAAGCCTCTCAAGTTCTCTCACCAATTATTGCAACACTCTATAACAAATCCATCGAATCCTCTACCTTCCCATCAATACTCAAAATAGCGAGGGTCACCCCCATACATAAAGGAGGAGATCAAACAGACCTGAATAACTACAGGCCGATATCTAACTTACCCCTTCTCTCCAAAATCTTTGAAAAATTAATTCATAGACAAATATATTCCTACCTCACCTCCAACAACATACAGTGGACCCCCGAGTTTCGTAAACCCCGGAAATCGTACATTTATGTAAGTATAATATTGTAAGTGCTTGTGGAAAAGTATTTTTGGGGGTCTGAAATAGACTAACCTACGTGACATTTTTCCTTAAGGGAGTAAATTCGTTCGGTAATGGCACTTGAGCAGACTTCAGGAGTGAAGTTTTTACGAAACTCGGGGGTCCACTGTACTCAACCACTGTCAATTTGGATTCAGGCCTAATAAAAATACAAATGATGCCATTATACACATGTAAGAAATAATTTACACCGCTCTTGAGAAAAAAGAAATCCCAGTGGGAATCTTCATTGATTTACGTAAAGCTTTTGATACAGTTGACCATGATCTGTTACACCTAAAATTATCACACTATGGTATAAGAGGACACTCCCTCAGCTACCTAAAATCATACCTTAGCAACAGAAACCAATATGTGTACACAAATGGAGCTAGCTCTACCGCACAAACTATTACAGTAGGTGTCCCACAGGGAAGTGTTCTTGGCCCACTTCTCTTTCTCATTTACATTAACGACCTACCAAATGCATCTCAACTACTCAAACCCATACTATTTGCAGATGACACTACATACGTTATCTCGCACCCAAGCCCAGACATACTAGCCAACACTGTAAATAATGAATTGCAGAAAATATCTACCTGGATGATGACCAACAAACTTACTCTCAATATTGATAAAACCTATTTTATCCAGTTTGGGAACAGAGCTACAAACGCACCACTTAACATAATGATAAACGGGTCCCCTATCACAAAACTCACAGAGGGAAAATTCTTAGGAATCCATCTTGACAGTGGCCTCAAATTTCAGACACATATACAACAAATTTCCAAGAAAGTCTCAAAGACCGTGGGAATACTATCCAAGATATCGTACTATGTTCCACAACCAGCTCTCCTTACCCTATATCACTCACTCATTTACCCCTACCTCACCTATGGAATCTGCGCATGGGGCTCTACATCAATAACTCATCTCAGACCACTAATAACACAACAAAAGGCAGCAGTTAGAATGATAACACATTCACACTCCAGACAACATACTCCACCAATATTCAAAAACCTAAACTTATTCACCATACAAGACATCCATACTTTTTACTGTGCCTATTACATACATAGAACACACTATGCAAATATTAACCCACCACTCAAACTTCTCCTTACCAATTTTAACAGGACACATGACCATAACACTAGACACAGATCACTCCTCGATGTTCCCCGTGTCCATCTAACACTATGTAAAAACTCAATGCATATAAAAGGCACGAAATTTTGGAATTCATTACCTGTCATTGCCAAAGAAATCCTGCCTGTAACCCAATTCAAAACGATGCTAAAAAACCACCTTCTCACCCAAACCTAAATACTCAATATCAAACATTCCCAACAAAGTAGAATAATCACTTAAATGTAAAAAACTTACTAATCACTTAAATGTAAAAACCTGTTATGAATGATACATGCTGAGCTAGCTGTTTCCATAACATTTACATTATAATGACCACATAAACTGTAACTGCAATGCAATTAATTGTTTTAAATTAACTCACTCAATTAGTTGCATTGCTACAATTAATTGATATGTCCAACTTATATTCAAACTTTATAACTTATATACACAATTATACTTATTTTATAAATTATCAACCATAACTTTTTACCATGTAGTCTACAATTAAGTAGTCCTAAGAATGCCCGCAATGCACAGCATATTAGGGGCTTTTGGCATGTACATCTCATCAATACCTATGTATCTTGTCTACCCAACCATGTATCACTGTACCATGTCTCAATAAAGTATTATTATTATTATTATTATTATTTGACCCATTTTGTACTGTTTTTCATATAGGTGTTTTATATTAATAGATTTGAGAATGCTGGGTGTTAGCCAGGGTTTGTTTAGTCTCTTAGCTGTGATCTGTTTAGTTTTTTTAGGGCAATGCTTGTTATAGAGGTATTGGGTCTTTTTAGAAAATTATTAATACATATGTCAGTATCTGTATAGGTGTCTAACTCAGTTTGCCAGTCGATGTTTGACATAGCTGTTATGAAGTTATTAATAGCTGCCTCATTATGTAGTCTGAAGGTAACTTTAGTAGTCTCTTGGGGTAATTTACCTAGGTTGGTTATGAGAAAAAGGGAAAGGGTATTTGGGCTGTGGTTAAATTTTCTGTGATTATGCCTGATTTTTTGAGGGGGTATGGTGTTAGTCCAGATGTGGTCTAATGGGGGCATAGTTTTCAAGTTCTTGTTGGTTTTTTTACTGTTGGTAAAACAAGCAGTTGCTCATGTGTTTTTTGAATTCAGTTACTTGTGGGCCCCGATCTTGTAGGAGATTGATATTGAAAGTCTCCTGCTAGTGATAAATTTGGGCTTTGTTCATGTGTGCATCAGTAATCATACTTCCTAATTTTTACTAAATTGGCTTTTAAAATTTGATTGTGGTACTCTGTAGTGTTTATCACTGTGAGAGGTTTTTGTAGGTCAGTGGTACCTCGGGCTTACGATATTTTTTTATTTCCCGAATGCTGTTCAAGTGCCATTACCCAAAAGAATTTATCTCCAAAAAAGTTGTAAAAAAAAGACTGGGCCTTTTTGACCCCCAAAATTACACTTCAAAAACATTTAAAAAATTTTTTTTAAAAAGGGGGATTTGGGGGCCATGAAGTCGGGGGTTTCCACTGTATTTGGAAAACAACTATTAAATATTCTCCATGTTCATCTCTTGTGCAAAGTTTTTGATCATTCAAGCTGGTCTGAATAATAAATAGTTGTGCCACCCCCCTTTTTGGGCTGGCCTCAGTTTGTATGGCTGTGTAAAACCGGAATGGCATGAAAATTTTGAGGTATTAGGCTTTAGCCTGGTTTCAGTGAGCAATGATGGACATACTGGCCCCCCCAGGGGAAATTTTAAAAATGCTATGAGGGCATCGTAATGGGGAACCCTTTGGGGGGCACAAAGGGCCCCCTCCGGGCTTTGTTCTTAAAAGGGGCCCAAATTTTTGGAAAAAAAATTTAAATTTTTTTCTTCGAAAAAGATAGAGAATCTTTATCCGATCATAAAAGCCAAACAAAAAATAAAAATTTTATGGAAAACTATGGGAAATGCTCTCGCGAAATTAGCGGT
>WNWK01023508.1:0-31012 GCA_009830355.1 Cherax destructor
AAAATGGTGTAAGGAGAATGTGAGTGTTTCTCTTATTTATCCTACTGTGTCAACGAGAGACAATTTGGGTACACAATGGGTGACAAACCGGGACGCATTCGCCTGAGTGGCATTACATGTGGGGAGGGGGGCTCCCCTGGCTGGCTACCCACACTAACCAGACTTCCTACAATAAACTCACCCCCAAAACCACATTAAGACTACAAATATTTAAGGTAATTAATGAATGTTGATATGTATTTTATCACCTGGAAGCCTTAATAAATGTCGGAGTATATTACGGTAATAATAATTTGTAATAATAATTGTAATAATAATAATAATTTGTAATAATAATAATAATTTGTAATAAATAATTTGTCGGAGCATCATTGCTTCTAAAAATTACATGAGAATAGAAGTGTTGGTCTTTATTTATTCTTATTTTTCCCACTGGGGAAATAACTTGAAAAATGGTGTTTGTTTCTGTATCAACCATAACAAAATGGTTTGTTTACATAAGTACTCTCGGTTCTATCTTTCTCTCTTTTTGTTTATTCGTTTTTATCTCCACTGCTTCACCACATTAAGACTACAAATTTTTTTTAACCCCCTTAACCCGAAAAACCCAAATGTATATATATGTTACTACCCCAGTGCCAATATTTTGAAAAAAAAATATATAAATAAAAAACACATTTTTCTAAGTGTTGGATAAAAAATTTTTTTTTAGGCTCAGTACTTACCGATATATGAGGCCGGGGTTGGCACTGAATCCCTACCTGACGGAAACATCGAGTCCTGCCGTTTTGCAGAAGTGTTGCCGATGTCCCTTTTTTTCTTGTTTTTATATTTATATAATGTTTGTTCTGATAATTAAATTTTAGTATTTCTTGTCATTTATAACCAATTTTTGTTCTAAGACTAATATTAGGTACTAAAATTTGGGTCATAAACACACTGACGGGGTGGACATTTACACCTACTGGGCCATGTACTATTGTCTGGGAAATATATACAAAGTATTTATAGGTCCCAGCAATGTTTGGATACGTGGGAGAAAAGTAGGGCCCACTTAGGAGATTGGGGTTCCGGCCCAGTGCCCTTAAAGCAGACATCGCCAAAAGCAGAACGCCATTTTTTCCATTTCCTAAATGCATATAAATGCCAGAAAAACAAGTTTTACATTAACTTATATTAAGTTAGCAATAGCACTAGGCATTAAAAAAAACAATAAAAGTAAGATACACAAGAGTACATTATACTTCCCTTTTTAAAGTATTAACATTGGCTTAAAATAGTCTGTGAACCAATTTATGAAAAGATCAGTAGTCATCCAAGTTTTTGAATTGGATTTATAATAAACGGGGGAGGCTACCTTTTGCATAGTTTTTTAGGGCCCTAGGATTCTCTGAGTGATAAATTATCATAGGTTTTAACTTCAATCCCCAGCAGCATTAGCCCCCTAGCAAGAGTGTTAGGGGAAGACTCAGATGAGTAAAAGGGGATGAGGAACTTTTTCACCATAGAGTAGGTAGGAAGTGTAATAGTCTGGGAAGTGATGAGGGGAGGCGGGAAACCATACATAGCTTTAAGACGAGGTATGATAAAGATCATGGAGCAGGGAGAGAGGACCTAGTAGCGGTCAGTGAAGAGGCGGGGCCAGGAGCTAAGTTTCGACCCCTGCAACCACAATTAGGTGAGTACACTCTTGGGTTATCCTGGGTTCTCTACTATGCTGCTATATGTAACTGTATTTGATGGCTATCTCAGCATCAACATATACCTTGTTAGTAAGTTCATTCAGGTATACACAAATACAGTTACATAGATTATCACATAGCAAATATCGTAGACAACCCAGGATAACCAAAAGTCAGTTCACTGAGTTTAATCATTTCTAACTTGGCACTTAAAGTAAGAGGCTTACGACTCCTCTTTTCATCACAACTAAGCTTAGACGCATAGTCAATGAGACCAACTAGTAAACGAAGAGTAAACGAGAGAGAGAAACGGATTACGAGTTCAGAAGGTAAAAAACAAACTGAACAGGTAGTGGGCGATCACTCGGTCAGCGAAATGAATGCGATTAATACGTGTCCACTTTTAGTTCATTCACATACGTTTGTAAGAGTTTGTGAGACTTTACTCAAAATAATTTTTTTATTATAATAATAATTACCTCACAAACAAATACTCTTACATTGTGTACAAGTTAGTACAAAATAAACAAACAGCAACACTCCCATTCTCATGCAACACTATTTTTAGAGTTAATGATAGTATTACCATTATTATTATCATAATAAAAAAGAAGTGCTAAACCCACAAAGGGTCGTGAATAACTATATATAAGTGAAGGCATATGAAAGGAATATTTTTCTACAGTTATCCCTCAATGTTTGACTAGAGAAAACGTAATTCTTCCGACTTCTACAAAGTCGTTGAAACAAATATCATATTTGTCAATTTTTATTCTTGAGGTGTATGTATCATGTTTATATGCTATGTAACGGTGTTTTTAAATTATTTTGAAGAAAATATCATAGATGAATTAATGAAAATGTCTATATTAACGTAAAATAAGACATTTAGTGTGCTCAGAGTGATTATTATTAATATTACGTAATGTTTTCCCTCTGCCCGGCAACACCATAGCATATAAACAGCATGTTTATAAACATAGCATATAAACAGCATGTTTATAAACATAGCATATAAACAGCATGTTTATAAACATAGCATATAACCAGCATGTTTATAAACATAGCATATAAACAGCATGTTTATAAACATAGCATATAAACAGCATGTTTATATGCTATGTAACATGTTTCTTATATAATTTTGAAGAAAAAATCATAGATGGATTAATGAAAATGTCTATATTAACATAAAATAAGACATTTAATGTGCGATAAGAGTGATTATTATTAGTATTACGTAATGTTTTTCCCTCCACCCGGCAACCACACATATATAGCATATAAACAGCATGTTTATATGCTATTAACGTGTTTCTCATATAATTTTGAAGAATATATCATAGATGGATTAATGAAAATGTCTATACTGACGAAAAATTGGACATTTAATGTGCCCAAAGTGATGATTACATAATAGAGAGATGTGCTCAGGGAAAAATGTAAACAAACCAGGTGGCGCGCGTATCTGAAAGACGCTCGCCGTATACAAAAGTTTTGGTCATAATTTGAACTCGCCGTATGAATGGAACGCCGAAAGACGAAACGCAAAAGCGGGGCCCTACTGTATATAATAATAATAATGATAACAATAATAATAATAATAATAATAATAGGAATAATGAAAATAATAACAATAAGAATAATAAGTTCCCTTGAAGCATGATGTAAGACAAGTCAGTCCACTGCTGGCAGTGATAAGATAAGATAAGTGGTGACATTTGATGAGCGTACGCGAGGGTGTAGTGATAAGATAAGATAAGGGGTGACATTTGATGAGCATTCCCCTCTGTTTTCACTGTTACACAAACATATCTGTCTATCTGTCTGCCAAGCTCTCTGTCTATCTGTGTCTGTCAAGCTCTGTCTGTCTGTCAAGCTCTGTCTGTCAAGCTCTCTGTCTGTCTGTCTGTCAGCTCTCTGTCTATCTGTCTGTCTGTCAAGCTCTCTGTCTATCTGTCTGTCCATCTAGAACTAGCTCCCTCTCAAGAGAGATCCACTCCTGAACCAACCGTCTGGTTCCTGAGCAAGTGTAAATACGTATTTGCTCAGTCATGTTTACACATTATATCTACAAGCACTTTGTCTGTATTTTTGGGTTATCCTAGGAAATTTACACTATGTATAATTGTATTTGTGTACCTGTGAGACAGAGACAGAGTCAGATAGACAGAGACAGACAGACAAAGATAGACAGGCATAGGGTTATAAGATATTCTGAAAGGTTGTTGCACAAATGTTGCACATGGGTTATCATCAAGGTTTTGATATTTCTTCGACCACTTATGGCCATATCCACCTCAGAGCCACTAAACTCTGGGTCAACATCACTTTCCACTTAAAATGGGAGAGTTAATACTACATGACATCAGTGAATCCCATGTGTTTGCCACGCTGTTTGCTCTAGCTGGCGCTCAATTGAATTGGTGCTCCCACAAGGTACTAAGTGGTCCCAGATTTTTAATACAGCTCACACCAAGGGCTAAGACCCATTCTATGCTGACCAGGCATCTCAGGTCAATCGTGAAATTTGGAGGCAGGAAAAATAAAACGTAAATATACGTTTGGGGCAGTAGCGGTACTTACGTACGTTAGTACTGCTACTGTCCCAAACGTATATTTACGTTTTATTTTTCCTGCCTCATACGTTAGTACCGCTACTGTCCCAAACGTATATTTACGTTTTATTTTTCCTGCCTCCAAATTTGGCACAATTGGCCTGAGATGCCTGGTCAGCATAGAATGGGTCTTAACACTCAGTGTGTGCCATATTAAAAAAATCTGGGACCACTTAGTACCTTGTGGGAGCACAAGTTAAATTGAGCGCCAGCTACAGCAAACACTGCGGCAAACACCAAGAATTCACTGATGTCATGTCATATTAACACTCCCCTTTGAAGTGGAAAGTGATGTCAGCAGGCTGGCAGGCCAGCTGGCTGCCTGCCTGCCTGGCCACCTGGCTGGCAAGCAGCTGGTTGGCCACCTGGCTGGTTAGCTGGGTACCTGATTGGCTGTCTATCTATTTCTGTCTGTATCTATCTGTCTTTATCTATCTCTGTCTCTATCTGTCTCTCTCACAGGAACACATACATAGATACAATTGTACATAGTGTAAATTACCTAGGATAACTAAAAAAATCAAGACAAAGTAATATAATGTGCTTGTGATCTGCGTAATACCAATTGGTTCATGAGCTACTCTCTGAGACAAGCAGACAGAATGGAGACTACACACAGAAAGACAGACACACAGACAGAAAGACAGACACACAGACAGAAAGACAGACAGATACAGACAGACAGACAGGTTTGTGTAACAAATAAAGGGAAGCAGTGTAAGCTCATCAAATGTCATGACTGAAATTACTGGACTGATAAGAAGGGGCAATGTGGCAGATGTTGCAGGTGTATGGAATAGGAGGTAGGTTACTGAAAGCAGTGAAGAGTTTTTATGAGGATAGTGAGGCTCAGGTTAGAGTGTGTAGGGAGAGGGGACTATTTCCCAGTAAAAGTGGGCCTTAGACAAGGATGTGTGATGTCACCGTGGTTGTTCAATATATTTATAGATGGGGTTGTAAGAGAAGTGAATGCGAGGGTCTTGGCAAGAAGTGTGGGGTTAAAAGATAAAGAATCAAATACAAAGTGGGAGTTGTCACAGTTGCTTTTTGCTGATGACACTGTGCTTTTGGGAGATTCTGAAGAGAAGTTGCAGAGGTTGGTGGATGAATTTGGTAGGGTGTGTAAAAGAAGAAAATTGAAAGTGAATATAGGAAAGAGTAAGGTGATGAGGATAACAAAAAGATTAGGTGACGAAAGATTGGATATCAGATTGGAGGGAGAGAGTATGGAGGAGGTGAATGTATTCAGATATTTGGGAGTGGACATGTCAGCAGATGGGTCTATGAAGGATGAGGTGAATCATAGAATTGATGAGGGGAAAAGGGTGAGTGGAGCACTTCGGAGTCTGTGGAGACAAAGAACTTTGTCCATGGAAGTAAAGAGGGAATGTATGTTATACCAACACTCTTATATGGGTGTGAAGCATGGGTGATGAATGTTAACGAGGAGAAGGCTGGAGGCAGTGGAGATGTCATGTCTGAGGTCAATGTGTGGTGTGAATATAATGCAGAGAATTCGGAGTTTGGAAATTAAGAGGAGGTGAGGGATTACCAAAACTATTATCCAGAGAGCTGAGGAGGGGTTGTTGAGGTGGTTCGGACACGTAGAAAGAATGGAACGAGACAGAATGACTTCGAGTGTATAATTCTGTAGTGGAGGGAAGGCGGGGTAGGGATCCGCCTAGGAAAGGTTGGAGGGAGGGGGTAAGGAAGTTTTGTGCGAGGGCTTGGACTTCCAGCAAGCATGTGTGAGCGTATTTGATAGGAGTGAATGGAGACAAATTGTTTTTAATACTTGATGTGCTGTTGGAGTGTGAACAAAGTAAAATTTATGAAGGGATTCAGGGAAACCGGCAGGCCGGACTTGAGTCCTGGAGATGGGAAGTACAGTGTCTGCACTCTGAAGGAGGGGTGTTAATGTTGCAGTTTTATAACTGTAGTGTAAAGCACCCCTCGGGCAAGACAGTGATGGAGTGAATGATGATGAAAGTTTTTCTTTTTCGGGCCACCCTGCCTTGGTGGGAATCGGCCGATGTGTTAATAAAAAAAAAAAAAATAAGAAGAGATAAGACTACCCTCACCCTCATCAAATGTCACCAGTCATCATTAGTGGAGATCAGATGAGATAAGGCAGTGACACATATCTTACATAATGCTTCAAGGGAACTTTATTATTATTATTATTATTGTTATTATTATTATTATTCACTATATTATTATTATTATTTTTATGCACTATCATTATTATTATTATTATTTGAGTACAATTTCAGTACCTAATATTACTGTCAGAACAAAGATTGGCTATGAAATCACAAGAACTACTATAAATTGTAATTATCAGAACAAAAAAAAAAATCAAAATATTCGGGGCACTGGGCGTGCGAACGTATATATACGTTTGGACCGTTTAAGGGTTAAGGTAAGTAATAAGTGTACTGTATATGCATTTTATGGCTCTAGGGCACTTAATGTTGTAGTAGGTGGGAGTGGCCAGGTAGGATGTCATACCTCCCACACGACTTTCTACAAATAAATACAGTGGTACCCCGACTTACGATATTTTTTCATTCCAGAATGCTGTTCAAGTGCCATTACCAAACGAATTTATCTCCATAAGAAATGATGTAAAATAGACTAGTCCTTTTAGACCCCCAAAATTACACTTACAAAAGCATTTAAAAAAATAAACTTACATAAAAGGGTGTGTTTGGGGACCATCGTAAGTCGGGGTACCACTGTACTTTTCACCTCTCGCCCTACATTAAGACCATTAAGACTACAAATATTTTAAGGTAAGTAATGAGCATACTGTATATGCATTTTATCACTCTAGGGAGCTTTAAGCATCGTAGTATAGTGTGTGTGGGTGGGGTGGGCAGGAGGGCTACCACACTTGACTTCTTGCAGTAAATACTACTCACCTTTTGCCCTACATTAAGACAACAAATATTTTGAGGTAAATAGTTAGTGTACTGTGTATGTATTTTACTTTTTAATGCCTAGTTCTATTGTTAACTTAATATATGTTAGTGTAAACTTGTTATCTGGCATTTATATACATTTATAAATGGAAAAAATGGAGTTCTGCTTTTCGGCGAAGTCTGCTTTCTGGCAGTAGCCTGGAACCTAACCTGCCGTATAAGTGGGGCCCTACTGTATATGAAACTCCTTGAACCACAGTGTAAGATGAGTGTCATTCCACTGCTGACAGTGCAGCGCTCTAATATTGATGATCATGCTCTACTTCAGTGAACCTTGGCTGTATTTGTTTTCACTGTTACACATAAGCATGTCTGTCTATCTGTCTAGCTCTGTCTATGTTTATCTATCTCTGCTTATCTGTTTTTGTGTCTGCCTGTGTGTCTTCCTGTCTCTGTCTGTTTCTCTCTCTGTCTCAGAGAGAGAGCCGCTCATGAACCAATAGGTTTTACACACAATGCAGAGTCATCACGTTTGATTCCTGATCAAGTGAAAATGCGTATTACTTGCCAGTCATGCTTATTATACCTTATATCAATAAGTACAGTACAGCACTTTGTCTGGAATTTTTTGGGTTATCCTAGGTAATATACACTATGAAACAGACAGACAGACACAGAGATAGACAAATGTTGCAAATGGGTTATTATCAAGGTTTTTGATATTTCCTCAACCACTTGTGGCCACATTCATCTCAAAGCCACTAAACTCGGGGTCAACATCACTTTCCTCTTAAAAGGGGAGTGTTAATATGACATGGTATCAGTGAATCCCTGGTGTTTACCACACTGTTTGCTCTAGCTGGTGCTCATTTGAACTGGTGCTCCCACAAGGTACTAAGTGGTCCCAGATTTTTTTGATACTGAGCACACCGAGTGTTAAAACCCATTCTATACTGACCAGGCATCTCAGGCCAATCGTGCCAAATTTGGAGGCAGGAATAATAAAACGTTGATCTACGTTTGGACAGTTTAAGGGTTAAGGTAAGTAATGAGTGTACTGTATATGCATTTTACTTTTTTATTGTTAGGCCTGGTTCTATTGTTCATGTAATATGATAGTGTAAACATTTTATCAGACATTTATATGCATTTAAAAGTGATAAAAAAGGGCAATTCACTTTATGGCAATTTTCAGTTTATGGTGGTAGCCTGTAACCTAACCTGCCATATAATCAGGGCCCTCTTGTAAATGTGTAGACCAGCTAGCATTACCCCTAACTCATATCTATCAGCACTGCCTAGCAGTGTAAATGGCCTTCGCTGTGGAAGGAGGCAAATGTAGTTCCTGTTTACAAAAAGAAGAGCAGAGCAGAAATCAGCAACTCCAGACTACTCTCACTCCTGTCTATCACTGGCAAGATTCTTGAGACAATAATCTCACAGCAAATGACAGCATTTTTCAACTACCACTCGCTTCTTTGTGACCGTCAGTATGGCTTCAGAAAAGGTCACTGCTGCTGATCTGTTAAACCTCTCCAGTAAGTGGCACCAGTCACTGGATGAATCCAAGGGCAGCAGTGTAATAGCACTGGAAGTTGCTGGTGCTTTTGATCAAGTATGGCACCAGAGACTCTTGGCAAAGCTACAAGCATTAGGAATTGCCGGCTCTGCACTATGCCTCCTTCATGGTAGATCTCTAAAAGTAGTTCTCAACATCTCCATCTCATCCCAGAATCCCATGCATATTCAAACAACTGCATTCTGACATTTACTTATCCAAGTGAGGAAATGCCAGCTGCTCAAAGTTGCATCAGTTGCCAGCTTACAGCTTTATCAGCCTGAGGAAAATGATGGTAGGTCACATTTGCTCCAGAAAAACACAAATGATGATGGTCTTTAGGCACCATGATGGTAATGCCAGAGCAATAGTAAGTATGAATGGGAGAGTGTTGGTACCAGGAGACAAAGTTGATATCCTTGGGATGAAATTTGACTCCAAATTGACTATGAAGAATCATGTTGTAAATCATGCAAACAAAGCTGCCAGGAAGCTTAAAGCACTTAGATGTATCTCTCATCTGCTCGACAGTAGAGGTTGCAAGATTCTGTACGAGACACAAGTACATTCACACCTTGAGTATGCTCCACTTTCTTGACTCAGTTGTGGCTTCTTGTGCTACATGCAAACAAGGTATTCCTGGTTAACTGTAGTATATGAAATCCTACTTAATAGTCTAATTCTTAGGTTAGTTTTCCCAAAATACATTGCATACTAGTGGCTTTCTTTTGTGCCTGATAATGTTTTATTACATGTAAACTACATTATTTTTGAACTGCATAAAAAAAAAATTTGAATTTGAATAGTAAAAAATATTAGTTTATGCTGTGATAGGTGTGTTGAAAAGAAAAAGATATCTAATTTAATAAATGGTCTATTTCTTCTTTCAGAATTATGTTGATGTCCCCTTCACGATGAAGAGAATTGGAGAAGACTTGCATAACACCATAAACTCACAATCGCAGTTAATTATCACGAACGAGGAGTCTGATGGTAGGAGTCTCTTCAGTGACAGTGATAACCGTGGTAGTGAGACAGAAAGTTGCTTTAGTGGGTTTGACTCAGATTGTGATGAGGTAACACCAGAATATAATAACATTGATAATACAAATGTGGAAAGATATACAGATACAAAAATGGACACCAGGAGGTTCCTTGGTGAACATTGTAGGGGTAACAGTAACATTACACGTTTGATTACTTGCAGTGAAAACCCTCCCAATTTACAGGATTTATCTGCCAATAAGAGGAAAAGAGATGAAACAGATGAGTTGCATCACGATAAATATGCGAATAAACTTGGGCATGTGTGTAGAAGAAAAATTACAATAGTATGTCATACCACTCGTGAAAAGCCGGGTAGACACTTAAGAACTGGTGGTGGTTCAAGAGTTAATACACATGTTGGACATAATAAAACTAATCAAATCCCCACAGAAAGAATCTTTGTCAATAAAAATCAGGTAAAAGATCACAATTCATGCAAAATAGGGGAAAATAAAAATTTTGTGGTCCCTCACCATGTAACGCAGTACTTGCTGAACCCTTTAATTTTAAACAAACATAATGGAGGCACTCTGTCAGATGTAGAAACAAATGCTGAAAAACCTAACTTTTTTGTAAGACACCAAGATGCAAGACAGTGGGTGTCCACTGATCATCATCAAGCTTTGCAGCTTCAAAGTCAGGCAAGTAAATGTACTAAAAAAAAGGAGCAGTATGGAACATTGCAGAAAGTATCTAATGAAGGTAATGGGTGCTTTCGAGTATGTACAGGGACTGACACAGCACTTCGGGAATCATCATTTAAGGAAGATGGCCTCAATTCATGGGAAGATGATTTTATGTTGGTTCCTTTTGAAGCTGAAGGCACACAGTCTCCCACCATGTTTGATACAGTTGGTGAAAGTAATCACTCAGAGAAAGAAATAAGCAGAGAAAGAACCAATTGTTGTCAAACTTTTAATAACAAAGATGGGAATAAGCAGCTTTATAGATCTTACTCTTCCCCAAATAGGGATGGTCACATGGAAAGTTCCCCCTTTACACCCACAATTGTAGGTCCAGGTCAGGCTGCACCCAACTATTTATGTTGTTCTCCAGAAAGAATTGAAGAAATTGCTGCAGTAGAAGATGTAATAACAGATGACACTGAGTGTTCTAGGATAGATGATGATAATATCTTCCAAGACCATAGCTACAGTGCCAATCCTGAAAATCATCTCAAATGTAAATACATTTCTAATAGTGCAAGAATATCCCAAGAAAATGATTTTTGTGCAATAGTTTATGACAGTGCACTTGAGGTTGCTGAAAATGTTGTGGTGCCTCATGATAAATTAACTGAAGATGAGTTTGATAAGTGTGAAGGTACAGATGAGGAAAGTACCAAAGAAAATAGGAATACCTCAGACACTGCTGTTAATAGGAGCATCATTAATTGCAGGACTAACTTAGATGAAATTTCTACCATGACACATGTATCTCAATCTGCAAATAGCAGATCTGTGTATGGAAAAAAAGTAGTGGAACTAGAGCAAAAACATCAAGAAAAATCATCAAATAGCATCAGTGAAAGTGGCAGCTATATGCCAAGTGTTCAAGATCTTGTTAAGAGAATTTCTAAGGAAGTGACTGTTAAAGTAATTCCTAGTGTAAATGTTTCTACTCCTGTCAGCACTAATGCTACAGTAAAGGACCCAGAAGAAATTAAGAAAAAAGATTCAAAAATGGTAACATCAAAATCAGACTCTTGCACAGAGATTGATAATAATTTGAATAGTACATGCTCCATGAAGAGAAAAGCAGTATCATCACCAGAGGAGTGCGTTCAGACTGATTTTAATAGTGAAGCACGTTCACAAAAATTTGTCAAAATGGATGATAACTGGGTGGTCATCTATTCTAAGATGTCAGAGCCACAAAAAAATAAAGTAATCCCAAAATTAAGAGCAAATGAAAATAATCGTACTCATGCCATGTCTAATATTAAAATAGTGGAACCCAAGAGGAACAGGGTAATAGTGACACCCAAACACCTTCATGAAGAGCATATTAATAAAGCAACCTCTAGTCCAAACTCTCCACCTGATTTGACTAATAGAAAAGCAGAGTCATCACCAGAAAAGTGTCAGCCAAGGCTTTGTAATTTTACTCCCTTTACTTCACCAGAAATTTTAAAAATTGATGATAATTGTGTGCTCACCTGTTATGATATGCTTGATTTACAAAAGTGTAAGGCAGTATTAACACCACCAAATCATGCCCAAGGATGTTGCCATAAGGCTACATCTGATCTGCACAACTTAGAAATTAAAGAAAGCAACATCAGCCATAGTAATTTGGACTCTCAAAGGAGTAAGGTAAAATCAACTCAAGGAGAGCTTAAAGAACATAATAATAATAATGTAAATAGTATGAAGGAAAAATGTATAGAAGATAGTAATTGTAAAGTATTAATATTGGAGGATCATAATACAGAAGTTTTAGAAGAAATAACCCCATGCAACTTATCTATAGACAAACTTGGTTCTAGTGATAGCAGCTTTTGTATTAAGCCTAAATTTCAGTGCAGCAAATTATCAGTAACACAAAATAAAAAAGTGTGTGGAGTAGTAGCACACAAACAGAAACCTACAAAAACATATAACAGGAAGGGTATCACAGTTTCTAAACGCCTAAAAAGAAAACGGAAATCACATTTAGAGGGAGACATGAAGAAGAAATCTCGCAGAGAACCTTCAGATGATACTATAACTGCTTCCCGCTGTTTACCTGTGGTCTTAAAAAGGCAAGCACCTATGGTCTTAAAAAGGCAAGCAAGGTTACGTGTAGAAAGTAGCCAAAACAATTGCAAGGCAACCACTAATACAGAAATGGGCAAAAACTCACAGGAAAGTAATGTAGAAAAAGAAGCAATCAAAAGAGCCTGGCAGGCACTGTCACATCAGTCTCTACATCATATCAGTGAATTTAACCCTGCAGAATCCTCAGAAGCCTGGAGCAATGAGAGTCCTGCAGCAGTTGATAAAAGGCATTCTGGCTATAGAAATATCATCTCTCATTATAGCAATCTAGATTCCATTCTTATAAATGGTAGCTTAGATAGTTCAATGACAAATGATTCTACTGCATATGTTAGTGAAAACAATCAGAGTTTTTCAAAAAGTTGTGGTGGAAGTAACCCTGAGAGTCATTCTAATAGTATATGTAATCAAAATAGCACGCAGTGTAAAACTAATGATGTGTTAGAAGCAGTTGAATTGTCTGTAACTGAAAATCAATTAGATTGTTTACATAAGGAAAACCCTGTAATGTTTGAAAGTAATGAAAAAGATAGTCATGGTGACTGCTTAGCAGAGTTAAGGAATCCTAAAACTGCAGAGAGTAATACTGATCCAGAAAGGGTTGTATATCCTTTAGATCGTAACATGCTCTTTAATAGTATTGGCTTGGTTGAGAAGACTTCATTCGATAATAAAAGATGCACTCCATCTCTTGTTGCTCATAGAACAAGGTATATACAAGCAATTAAAATAAGAGAAAGAGAACAAGAAACAGAATGTGGTAAAGCAAATCAACCAAAGATTCCATACTATGATGCCATGCAAAATGAAACAAATTCTGAAGGCTCTATACTGAGAGCATTGATTTGTAGGGGAAATAAAAATAATATAGCTAGTATCAGTGATGTAAATAAGGAATATGAAGGAAAAATGTTAAACAGCAAAGTTTGTGATTCAAATTCTGAAGGATTTAATGATAACAGGAAAGAAAATGAAGATTCTTCAAGTGTGACTATATTCAGTGCTAAGAAAAGACATGAGAACACTTCATTAGTTTTATATAGGAATTATGAAGATAGTAGTGATAATGAGGAAAATCTGAGAGAAAGCGATAGATGCAAGGATACTGATGACAATTTGAAAAATAACTGTAGTATATCTGAACTTCAAAATGTAACTGAGATGCAAACAATAGGTGTAAAAGAGCCTCTCACTTGTGTGTGTTCTGGCAAGGCAAGACATCTTTTTTGCCCTGTTTATCAAAAGGCTTTTCAGTACAAAAATAAGCTTAAATATCATAGTACAACAAAAAGTTTACAAGCAAACAATTTGCATAGCTCCCCAGAGCCCATTTCATCTATGCTAGGACAAAATGTACTTAGTCATTCAGATGAAAATTGTGTTGAAATTATGGAGAGCAAGAGTCACGTTGGTGAAAAATACAGATCTGCTAGTTTGCTGAAGGATACTCAGTCACAAATCATGGAAAAAATCAGCACTATGCAGGAGATTAAGCTCCCTAATCTTCTACAAAGTGATAACTTATCTAAGTGCATTAATCAGTCATCTTCATCTGAAGCCAAATCACTTGACATTGTCTCCCACATAGAAAATAGTATCCGTCTAGATAATGATACCATGGAGCAAACCATGGAGCCTGAAGTGCTACAGCACGACTCAGGAACTTTTGGAAACAGTAGAGAGGATCTAGTGCAACATATTACTCGTGCAGATGATACTGCATCAGATTCATCAAAGTCTCCTGTTTTTAATATGAAATTTAATATGCAGCATCCAGTTTTGTGTGTTTCTTTAGCCAGGGAAACTGGACAGGAACTAATGCAATCTGTAATTCCTGCAGATGTTCAACAGGATCCAGTGCCCTGTGTTACTAGTGCAAAAGAAGCTGGACAGAATCAAGTAGTGTTTGCGACTTCCACAAATAACAAACTAGATCTAGAGCGGTCTGTCATGTGTGATGAAGGCAGTCATCAGGATCCAGTGCTATCTGTTACTTCTTTAAAAGAAAATGAACAGGATTTAGTACAGTTTCTTTCTTCTGCAGTTACTCGTATGGAAGAAAAGAAAGATATTGAAGCTACTATGGAAAAGACAAATGTTCCAGCTGCAAAGGAAATGGAAAAGCATATTTTCACGAAAGTAAAGAAAAAAGTGCTTTCTGAAAAAGAAAAGCAAATAGTGCTTTCTGCAAAGGAAAATGAAAAGGTTTCTGCTACAAGAGAAAATGAAAAGCTTCAAGCTACAAAAGAAACTGAAAAGATTCAAACTACAAGAGAAAATGAAAAGTTTCAAACTACAGAAGAAATTGAAAAGGTTCAAGCCACAAAAGAAAATGAAAAGGGTCAAACTGCAGAAGAAAATGAAAAGGTTCAAACTGCAGAAGAAAACAAAAAGGCTCAAGCTATAGAAGAAAATGAAAAGGTTCAAGCTATAAATAAAAATGAAAAGATTCGAGCTTTGAAATATAATGACAAGGTTCAAGCTAAAAATGAAAAGGTTAATATTACAGTAGAAAATGAAAAGGTTCAAGCTACAAAAGAAAATGAAAAGGTTATAGTCAGAAAAGAAAATGAAAAGATTATAATCAGAAAAGAAAATGAAAAGGTTCAAGCTACAAGAGAAATTGTAAAGGTTCAAGCCACAAAAGAAAATGAAAATGTTCAAACTTCTAGGGAAAATGAAAATGTTCAAACTTCTAGGGAAAATGAAAATGTTCAAACTTCTAGGTTAAATGAAAAGCCTCAGGCTGTGAAAAATAATGAAAAAGTTCAAGCTACAAAAGAAATGAAAAATATTAAAGCTAAGAAAGAAAAGGAAAAAATTCTAGCTAACAAAGGAAAAGGAAACATTCTAGGCACCAGAAAAAGAGAAAAGGTTCTAGTTACCAACACAAAAAAGGTTCTAGCTACCAACACAAAAAAGGTTCTAGCTACCAACACAAAAAAAGTTATAGTTACCAAAGGAAAAGCAAAGATTCTAGCTACCAAAGGAAAAGCAAAGATTCTAGCTACCAAAGGAAAAGTAAAGGTTCTAGTTATGAAAGGAAAAGTAAAGGTTCTAGTTACCAAAGGAAAAGAAAAGGGTCTAGTTACCAAAGGAAAAGAAAAGGTTCTAGTTACCAAAAGAAAAGAAAAGGTTCTAGCTACCAAAGGAAAAGCAAAGATTCTAGCTACCAAAGGAAAAGAAAAGGTTTTAGCTATCAAAGAAAAAGAAAAGGCTCTAGCTGCAACAAAAAAGGAACAGATTTTTGCAACAAAAGAAGTGGAAAAGGTTCAAGCTATAAAAGATAAGGAAAAAGTTCAAGCTAACAAAGAAAAGGAAAAGATTCAAGGAACAAAAGAAGAGCACATTATTGCTACAAAAGTGAAGACAAGGGTTATAGCTACAAAAGACAAGGAGCAGGTTCAAGGGTTGCCTGATGCCTCTACTGAAGATAAAGTTCAGGACCCAATACTCAATACTACTACAAAAGAAAAGGAAAAGGTTGTAACAACAACAAAAGTTTTATCTACACAAGAAAATGATAAAGTTTTAGGCAGAAACTGTAAGAAAAACATTTCAGCTAAAGGAAAGGAAATGGTTTCACCTACAAAAGAAAAGGTAAAGGTTCCGGCTGATAAAGAAGAGGAAAAAATGAGGAAGAAAGGAATAGTTTCTTCTAAACAAAAGGAAAGAGCTTTTGTTACAAAAGAAAAGCAAAAAGGTCCAGTTACAAGAAAAATGGAGAGAGTTCTAGCTACAGAAGAAAATAAACAGGATATAGTGCTGACCGATGCTACTATAGAAGATAATGTTCAAGATCCACTGCTGTGCACTCCTTTGTTGGAGGATAAGGGAAAGGTTCCTTCTAAACAAAAGGAAAAAGCTTTTGTTACAAAAGAAAAGCAAAAGGGTCCAGTTACAAGAAAAATGGAGAGAGTTCTAGCTACAGAAGAAAATAAACAGGATATAGTGCTGACCGATGCTACTATAGAAGATAATGTTCAAGATCCACTGCTGTGCACTCCTTTGTTGGAGGATAAGGGAAAGGTTCCTTCTAAACAAAAGGAAAAAGCTTTTGTTACAAAAGAAAAGCAAAAGGGTCCAGTTACAAGAAAAATGGAGAGAGTTCTAGCTACAGAAGAAAATAAACAGGATATAGTGCTGACTGATGCTACTGTGGAAGATAATGTTAAAGATCCACTGCTGTGCACTCCTTTGTTGGAGGATAAGGGTAAGGTTCCTTCTAAACAAAAGGAAAAAGCTTTTGTTACGAAAGAAAAGCAAAAGGGTCCAGTTACAAGAAAAATGGAGAGAATTCTAGCTACAGAAGAAAATAAACAGGATATAGTGCTGACCGATGCTACTGTGGAAGATAATGTTAAAGATCCACTGCTGTGTGCTCCTTTGTTGGAGGATAAAGCAGAAGATCCACTGTCATATGGTTCATTCTCAGAACATATTGTGCTGTCTAGTTCTTCTGCAAGAAACAGTGAAGAGGTTAAAGTGAAGTCATCTACTCCTGTGAAAGGAAATAGGCAGAAACCTGCTCAGTTCACTACATCTTTCCAATGCAATAATTTCTTATATGATGGTGAAGAAAAAGTGGGTGTACAATTCTTAAAGGACTGTAATGAGGAAAGTAAAGATATGGATTACATATCCCAGAAAACTGAAACACAAGAAAATAATTTTCTTGGATTTGATGATGTAATTAAGCCATCCAAATTTAATGAAAACATAAAAACCTATATTTACTATGAGAAAAAACTTTATATATTCAGCCCATGTACTGTTCGTCTAGAGATATTGAAGCTTCCGTATACAGATGTAATTGATCCTTCATCTAAATGCACGGTTTCCTTCCTAGAGGGCAACACATACAGTGAACCTAGCTTATTGCCTGTGGTACAGTTTACAGAAAATTCAGACATTTCTTCTAATTTAAATGCAAGTACAGATCTCCCTTCACCAGAGAAGAGAACCTTGAAGAATGTCACAAAAAATTCTGAGAAAGTCTTGACAGAAAAATCAGGATCAACTATCAAGAAAAAAATGACACGAGTCAATTGTGACCGAAGGATTTCCGATGCATTCTTGGTCAGTTTTTCTTATAAAGAAAATTCTATAAATGGAATTGTAACAAGACAGAGATATCAGGGAAATGAATTTAGAAACTCTGAATCAAAGTCAAGCAAGGAACACCAACAGGCAAAAGAAAATGAATTAAAGAACGTGGAATCAAATTCAAACATGGAAGGCAATCAAGCTAAAGGAGATGAATTAAGGAACTCTGAATCAAACTCAAACATGAAATATCAACAAGCTAAGGAAGAGCAGTTCATGAAATCTTTATCAAAAGCAGAAGTGGAATGCCAATCAAATAATCCAACACCTTCAGAACCTAAAAGCAAAAGTATTAAAAAGAGAATTAAATACAATGTTATTATAAAGTATGGTAGAAGGTGGTATCCATGTGATGCCTGTGGTCACCAGTTTGCTTCATCAGGTGACTTGGTCCGACACATAAGAACTCATAATGGAGAAAGGCCTTTTCAGTGCCACATTTGTGCACGATCTTATGTGCAAAAAGGTGCCCTAAATAAACACCTGGATATACATCTAGGAAGGAAGCCTTTTGTTTGTTCAACATGTAATATGGCTTTCACACAGAAAGCTCATATGGTAGCTCACCAAAGAATTCATACAGGTGAGAAGCCATTCACATGTAATGAATGTGGCAAATCATTTGCTCGCCTAGAAAACCTTAAAATACATTTAATAACTCATACCTCAGATAGGCCTTTTAAGTGTAGTATGTGTCCTATTGCTTTTAAATGTTCTGCAAATCTGAACAAACATACAAGAATTCACCTTGAAGATCGACGTCATCGGTGTGTGCACTGCGGAGCTACTTTTGTTTTGGCGCACAGTTTAAGGTTACATATAAGAACTCACACTGGAGAAAAACCTATCCATTGTCCATTGTGTAATATAGACTTTAGATTTGAAGGCAGTTTAAGAAATCATGCAAAAACATGGCATCCTAAATTTGAGGTTAAAGGTTCCATTCTTGTACCACTAGCAGTACAGTGACAAGGATTGTATAAAATCAATTTGCTGTTACTCAATTTTCCAGAAAAAAAAGCTGTTTATATCATGAATGTGTACATACTGCTATTGTGACAGATGTATTACTTTGGACTGCTTTCAAACATGCTCGCTATTAAGAGAAAAAGAGAGACTTTTGATTTGTAAATAAATTCTTAATCATTAAGAAATAAGTTATTCCAGAAAAGTTTCATTTTTTAAACACTGTGTATTTATTGTCACAAGAAGACATTATCTTAAAATTTGAATTGAGTGTTATTTTTCATTCCTGTAGTGCTACTTATAATATTGCTTTTGCCATATTTCTGTAAAGTACAGTATAATTACTGTACATTGCATATTTAACCCTTTGACTGTCGCAACCCCTAATCCTGAGGTGTCTCCTGTTGTCACAAAATTTTGGAAAAAAAAAAATTATTTATTCCTATGAAATTATAGAAAATCTTTTCCCGATGGTAATAACACCAAAAGTACGAAATTTGATGGAAAACTTACGGAATTACGCTCTTGCGAAGTTAGCGATGTCGGCGATATATACGCATCGGCGATTTCGCCGACTTTGAGCACTATTTTCAGCCAATTCCATGTTACAGTCGACCAAACTCATACTATTTTTTTAGAACTGCATTTGTTCTATCGATTGAGTACAAGAAACCACCAATTTACCGATTTCAACTACCCAATAAAGTGGTCAGAAATTGGCAATTTGGCCAATTTCATGCAAAATAAAAAAGATGTCAATTTCAAAATAGGGTTCAGAATAAACAATGCAGACATTCCTGGCACTAAAATAAGATTTTCTCTGTTCATTAGTCACGTCTTTAGGCCCCTCTTATATTACTCTTGCTTTCTATTTTGATTTTTTATTCACACAAAATATACAAGATTTAGTGTTATGGAGACTATTGCATTATTGTAAAAATGGTATAAATAATATCAGTTCACTTGTGAAAGAATATTAGACTCACCAGTTGATGTGTATTGAACGAATGGCGTGATTTGTGTACTCTTGAACATTGACAAAAATCGAACATTTCCACTATTTTGAGCTCAATTTCAAGGTCATTTTCATCATGAAACTAATCAAAATCATCTCTATTTCTGTAATATGTTTTCCATTCTATCAAATGAGACCACAAAAAAGAGAATACAACCATAAATACTATATGAAAATACACCTCAAAGTTGGCGTTTTAATCCAAAAACACGGTCAGTTTTTTTTTTTCATTATGCACTGCGTGCTGCAGGATTTTTTTTATACATCGCACACTGACCACACAGACCCATTCTCTCATATGTGGGCCTAACAGCTTTCTCCCGCTTGATTTGAAGCCGCTAGAATCTTTTAGTATATATACGTCCAAAACAGTGGCTCGTAAGACGTATATATACGACCAAAACAGTCAAAGGGTTAAAATAAATCAATATTTTGTTCTGTTATGCCTGAAATGGGATTAACCCGTAAACGGTCCAAACGTATATATACGTTTACTACCCCAGTGCCTCGAATATTTTGAAAAAAAAAAAAAAAAAATTAGAAATAAAGAGCACATTTTTCTAAGTGTAATACTGTAGCATAAAAAAAAAATTAGGCTCAGTACTTACCGATATATGAGGCCGAGAAGTTGGCACTGAATGCTCACGTTACGGCAACATTGAGTCCTGCCACTTGCAGAAGTGTTGCCGATATACCTTTTTTTCTCGTTTTTATATTATTTTATTTTATTTTTATGTTCTGATAATTAAAATTTATAGTAGTTCTTTGTTCTAAGACTAATATTAGGTACTGAAATTGTACTCAAATTGTCACAAACACACTGACAGGTGGACATTTACACCTGCTTTGGTCATTTACTAATGTCTAGGAATATATACAAAGTATTTATAAGTTCCAGCAATGTTTTGGATACGTGGGAGTATATAATAATAATATTAGGAATAATAATAAGAATAATGAAAATAAGAATAAGAATAATAAGTTCCCTTGAAGCATGATGTGAAACAAGTCAGTCCACTGCTGACAGTGATAAGATAAGATAATTGGTGACATTTGATGAGCGTACGTGAGGGTGCAGTGATAAGATAAGGGGTGACATTTGATGAGCATCCCCCTCTGTTTTTACCGTTACACAACCATATTGGTTTAGCGCTTCTATTTGATTATAATAATAATAATAATACACAACCATATCTGTCTGTCTATCTGTGTCTGTCAAGCTCTCTGTCTGTCAAGCTCTGTCTGTCAAGCTCTCTGTCTGTCAAGCTTTCTGTCTGTCTCTCAAGCTCTCTGTCTGTCAAGCTCTCTGTCTATCTGTCAAGCTCTCTGTCTATCTGTCAAGCTCTCTGTCTATCTGCCAAGCTCTCTGTCTGTCTGTCCGTCTAGCAACTAGCTCTCCCGTCTCAGGAGATCCACTCCTGAACCAATACGTCTGGTTCCTGAGCAAGTGTAAATACCTATTTTGCCAGTCACTTTGTCTGGATTTTTTGGGTTATCCTAGGAAATTTACACTATGTATAATTGTATTTGTGTACCTGTGAGACAGAGATAGACAGAGTCAGATAGAGATAGACAGAGACAGATAGACAGGCATAGGTTGTAAGACATTCTAAAAGGATGTTGCACAAATGTTGCACATGGGTTATTATCAAGGTTTTTTATATTTCCTCAGAGCTGCTAAACTCGGGGTCAACATCACTTTCCACTTAAAATGGGAGAGTTAATACTACATGACATCAGTGAATCCCATGTGTTTGCCGCGCTGTTTGCTCTAGCTGGCGCTCAATTGAACTGGTGCTCCCACAACGTACTAAGTGGTCAGAGATTTTTTTAATACAGTGCACACCAAGGGCTAAGTCCCATTCTATGCTGACCAGGCACCTCAAGCCAATTGTGCCAAATTTGGAGGCAAGAAAAATAAAACGTAAATATACGTTTGGGGCAGTAGCAGTACTAACGTATATATACGTGTGGACCGTTTACGGGTTAAGTATACAGTGGACCCCCAAGTATCGGCAGTAATCCGTTCCAGGAGCTAGGCCTTAACTCGAACTGGCCGAAAGTCGAACCATTATTTCCCATAAGAAATAATGTACATAAATACAATTAATCCGTTCCAGGCACCCAGAAATATTCACAAAAAATTAATTTTGTAAAGATTAACTATAGTTTTACATACACAAAACAACACTTAATAACACAAAATAACAAGAAATAATAATAAATAACATTTACTTACCTTTATTGAAGAGGCTTGCTGGCATCTGGAAGATAGGGAGGAGGACAGGGGGAGGGAGCACTTATTGTTTGGAAGGGGAATCCCCCTCCATAAGGACGTCAAGTAACAAGTCCCTCTCTGGGGTTACTTCTTTTCTTTGTCTTTTAATGCCACTAGGACCAGCTTGAGAGTCACTAGACCCCTGTCTAGAAAAATAACTGTCCAGAGTGCTCTGTTTCTGGTGTCTCTTTAACATTTTCCTGAAGTGGGACAAGGTTTTGTCATGGAACAAGTTGCAGATGTGGCTTGTTTCAGCTTGCTCAGGGTGATGTTTTTCAACAAATGTCTGCACCTTAGTCCACATAGAACAAATTTCCTTAATCTCTGAAGAAGTTACCTCACCCTGTCCATCTTCCTTCTGTGAATCAATTTCCTCTTCTGTGGTCTGATGCTGTTCCAGATGAAGCTTTTGCAGCTCTTCAGTGGTTAGCTCTACCCTGTGGTCCTGCTCCAACTCTTCCACATCCTCGCCACTCACCTCCAACCCCAGGGACTTGCCCAATGCCACAATACCTTCCACAACAGGCAGAGGGTCGTCAGGGTCAGGGTCAGCCTCAAACCCTTCAAAATCCCTCTGTTTGACACAACCTGGCCACAATTATCTCCAAGCAGAGTTCAAAGTCCTGGAAGTCACTCCCTCCCAAGCCTTACCTATAAGGCCTATGCAATGGAGGATACTGAAGTGATCTTTCCAGAACTCTCTTAGGGTTGACTCAGTGTCCGAGGTCACTTCAAAGCACTTTTGGAACACTGCTTTGGTGTAGAGTTTTTTGAAGTTAGAAATGACCTGTTGGTTTATGGGCTGGATGAGAGGAGTGGTGTTAGGAGGCAAGAACTTCACTGTGATGAAACTGAAGTTCTCAGACAAATAGTCTTCCAAGTTGTGATGATGAGCAGGAGCATTGTCCAGTAAAAGGAGGCACTTGAGTCCCAATTTCTTTTCCTGTAGGTATTTTTTCACACTGGGGCCAAACACTCCAGTTAACCATTCCAGGAAAATTGCCTTCGTGACCCATGCCTTAGTGTTAGCCTTCCAAAACACACACAAATTATTCTTATTCACATTGTGTTTCTTGAGCACTGGGATTTTCAGAGTGATACACCAGTTAAGGCTTCACTTTAAAATCCCCACTAGCATTACTACACAACATGAGAGTTAGCCTGTCTTTCATAGGCTTGTGTCCTGGCAGTGCCTTTTCCTCTTGAGTATCGTAGGTCCTCTTTGGCATTTTCTTCCAAAAGAGGCCTGTTTCATCACAATTAAACACTTGTTCGGGTTTGAATTTTTCAGTGTCTACAAACCCCTTAAATTCAGACGCAAACTTTTCAGCAGCACGTTTGTCTGAACTGGCTGCCTCACCATGCCTTACGACACTGTATATGCCACTATGTTTCCTAAATCTGTCAAACCAGCCTTTGCTGGCTTTAAAATCACTCGCATCAGCACTGGTTCCAGGCATTGTCTTGACAAGATCTGCGTGCAACTACCTTGCCTTTTCACAAATTATCGTCATGGAAACATTATCACCCACTAGGTTCCAGGCTACTGCCGGAAATCAGAACGCCATTTTTTCTACTTATAAATGCATATAAATGCCAGACAAGTTTACACTAACTTACAGTAGACCCTCATTTAGCACGACTTTATGTTGCACGTTATGGGTATTGCACAATTGAAGAATTGCGGCACATTTTTATCTATCACGACGTAAAATTGATATTACACGGTTCGCGGGAGGGGGAAAAATTTTGAGCGCACGGTCGCCCGCGGTGGGTTAAACCATTGAGTTAGTGGGGGAATCCTATTGCTATCCCCCGCCACCCTCACCACCCTCCCAGCCTTCAGTTTGGTTCATACGACAATAATCGGGAAGCTCGCTGTGTTTACATACATTTTCTCATTTTCATCGTATTTTGATAAATCTGCCAAGCAATCATGGCACCCAGTAAGCATACAAGTGTTCCTGCACTTACTGAATGACTTGACTGACTTACTGAATGACTTGACTGACTTACTGAATGACTTGACTGACTTACTGAATGACTTGACTGACTTACTGAATGACTTAGACTTACTGAATGACTTATGACACTGAATGACTTGACTGACTTACTGAATGACTTGACTGACTTACTGAATGACTTGACTGACTTACTGAATGACTTGACTGACTTACTGAATGACTTGACTGACTTACTGAATGACTTGACTGACTTACTGAATGACTTGACTGACTTACTGAATGACGACTGACTTACTGAATGACTTGACTGACTTACTGAATGACTTGACTGACTTACTGAATGACTTGACTGACTTACTGAATGACTTGACTGACTTACTGAATGACTTGACTGACTTACTGAATGACTTGACTGACACACCTCCACACGCCATGGTGGTCCATGAGTAACTGACGCTGAGAGACTGCTGGCGCCTTCATAGCCCCGCCTACCTTTCAATACCTCTATATAATATCAGTTTTTATTTATTTGTGCATCTTTATCATGCTTCTACGTTATTTATGCTGTACCTAATATTCTGGAATAAATATGATATGTAGATAACCTTTATAGATAGTAATACAGTGGACCCTTGCTATTCGAACAATCCAAAACTCACCCTTTTATGTAAGTATATTTTTTTAAGTGCTTCTATAAGTGTATTTTTGGGGGTCTGAAATGGACTCATCTAATTTACATCATTCCTTATGGGAATAAATTCGTTTGGTAACAGCACTTGAACAGCATTCTGGAATGAGGGTGAGTTTTGGTGTGCTCGAATAGCGAGGGTCCACTGTAGTACGTATTATTTTACAATACTTTATAGTGCCATGAACTAACATGGTGGTCCATGAGCAACTGAGAGACTGCTGTACCTTCTCCCTCTGTCAAAGCCCCGCCCACCCTTCAGTACCTCTATATGTCAGTTTTTATTAATTTATGCATCTTTATCATGCTTCTACATTATTTATGTTATACCTAATATTATCCTGGAATAAATATGATAGGTAGATATTATTTATTGTTAGTAATAGTATAATTATACAATAACAAATCTAGAAGCAGTGCTTTGAAACTTGGTCTAGACCAGCTGATGATGCCTTACTGTCAGCTGTATAATGTACTGCAGGGTAAAAGAGCCCAGAGATCTATTACAGCATTTATGCACACTTCAATACAACCATCGACTTTAGTACCAGAACCTCTGCCGACAACTAACAACCATCCACCTCAGCCCAGTAGGGCCACACCATGCATATCCACTCTCTTAGCAATCATCCACAAACACCATTACCCACAATTTAGGGTAAGAAATACTATTATTTCTATTGCATTTGTAGTCTTAACCCTTTGAGGGTTTTTGACGTACTAGTACGGCTTACATGCCAGGGCGTTTGACGTACTAGTACGCCTAAATTCTAGCGCCCTCAAATCAAGCAGAAACAGGCTGGTAGGCGTATATGTGAGAGAATGGGTCTGTGCGGTCAGTGTGCGCAGTATAAAAAAAATCCTGCACCACACAGTGCATAATGAGGAAAAATAAACTCTGACCGTATTTTTAGTTTAAAACAGCGACTTTGCAGTCTATTTCCGTATGGTATTTATGATTATATTCTCGTTTTCTTGGTCTCATTTGATAGAATGGATGATATATTAGAGAAATAGAGATAATTTTGATTGGTTTCTCAATGACAAGTACCTAGAAATTGAGCGCAAAGTAGTGAAAATGTTCGATTTTTGGCGATGTTCAAGAGTAAACAAATCATGCCACACGTACAATACACATCAACTGGCGACTCTAATATTCTTGCACAAGGGTGCTGATGTCATTTATACCGTTTTTACAATGATGCAGTAGTATACATAATAATAAATCTTAAATTTATTGTGAGAATAAAAATTCAAAATGGAAAGCAAAAGTAATGTAAGAGGGGCTTGGAGACGTGACTAATGGACAGATAAAATGTTATTCGAGTGCCAGGAATGTCTGTCTCGTTTATTCTGGACCCTTTTTGAAATTGGCATCTTTTGAAATTTGTGTGAAATTGGACAAATTGCCAATTTCTGACCACCTTATTGGGTAGTTGAAATCGGTAAATTGGCGGTTTCTTGTACTTAATCAATAGAAGAAATGGAGTTCTAGTGAAATAGCTATAATTGTAGTAGACTGAAACATTGGAATTTGCCGAAAATAGGGCTCAAAGTCGGCGAAATCGCCGATGCGTAAATAGCATCGATACCGCTAACTTCGCGAGAGCATAATTCCGTTAGTTTTTTATCAAATTTCAAAATTTTGGTGGCGTTATGATCGGAAAAAGATTATCATTTCATCAGAAAAAATAATTTTTTTTCCGAAAATGTTTCGACCCTGAGAGAGAGTTAAGAATCGGGGTCTCGACCCTGAAAGGGTTAAGCAGTAATATATCACGACAATGAACTACAATTACATATTCACCTTCAATTTTTGCAAGATCTGTTGGTTTAAAAAAAACTTGTTTGGCTTTTTGGGAACTCCCAGGAACGTAACCCTATTTTTCCCATAAGTTCTTCTAATTATCTAACATGATTTTACCTAACACGATGTTTTCAGGAACGTAACTACTGTGCTAAATGAGGGTCTACTGTATATTAAGTTAGTAATAGAACTAGGCATTAAAAAACACAATAAAAAGTAAAATACATACAAAGTACATTCATTACTTACCTTAAAATATTTGTAGTCTTAATGTAGGGCGAGAGGTGAGTAGTACTTATTTGTAGGAAGTCAGGTGTAGGTAGCCCTGGCTCCCCATTCCAGACTTAATATATGATATTTAAAGCAGCCCAGAGAGATAATACACATACAGTACACTCATTATTTACCTTAAAATACAGTAGGGCCCCACTTATATGGCAGGTTAGGTTCCAGGCTACTGCTGGAAAGCATACATCGCCAGAAAGCTTAACGCCATTTTTTCCACTTATAAATGCCAGATAACAAGTTTACACTAACATATATTAAGTTAGCAATAGAACTAGGCATTAAAAACAATAAAAAGTAAAATACACACACAATACACCCATTACTTACCTTAAAATATTTGTAGTCTTAAGGGAGGGGCAAGACTTTTTCATTTTTTCTTTATTTTGCTAAAATTTCAGTGGGAATTTGTCAGTGAATTAAGCACCATTTGAAGCCTAGATTCTGTGTTTTTAGTAACGTTTTGCCTTACACTTATATAGAAAAAAAATAGTGCTCTATTTGACAGGGCTTAGGGCAAATCCTCTCCTACAAAATTTGTAAGACATACAATGTTCTAGTTGAAATCAGATGCAAGACAAAGAGTTAGGTTTTTTAATTACAGAGAGTCTGTGAGCTTACTGTCAATAGATTGCATTATAAAAAATGTTGAAATACATGTTTTTTTTTTTATTTGGTTGGGAAACAAAAAATCAGTAACAACAAACTGTAAAACATATCGCAAGCTCTTCCTGTAATTCAATAGAACCATCATTCCTCAATAACCTACGAAAGAATCATGATGCTCTGGTAAATACTCTTTGCATACCTGGAGAGAATTCCAGGGGTCAACGACCCCGCGGCCCGGTCCGTGAGAGGATTTATAATGTCAATAACTTATTCCTGAGATATTGATAATTATGCTTGTGTAAAAATCTAGGAAAATGGTACGCCAAACTTCAGCACACTATAATCCCCTATCCCCATGGGAAGCCAGACGGCTACTGAGCTGCTTCCTGCACCTCTCACACACACTACACTCCTCACAGAAGTTACCATATAGTGTATTTCAAGTGAAACAATCATAAAAATTGCAATTTTTGGGGTAAAAAAAAAAAAACTGACGAATTGCCAACAAGTCCTTTTGCTACCAGCAAAAACAAAAAAATACATTTTAGAATAAACATACTTAGAAATATGATAGAAAGAAGCCGATTGCATCAACATGTTGCCAGAATTATGCACTATTTTTTGGTAAGAAAACATTTTTTTCCATAATTTTTCAATTTTCCTTTCCTAATTAATCAAAAAAGTCTCGCCCCTTTCCCCTTAATGTAGGATGAGAGGTGAGTTTTATTTGTAGGAAGTCAGGTTTGGGATGTATGGTAGCCAGCCAGGTCAGAACATAATATACAGTAGACTGTCATTTAACACAAGTTTATTTTGCACAATTTGGTTATAGCACGATTGAAGAATTGCAGCACAATTTTATACAACACTTCATAAAATTAATTTAAAACGATTCATTTTGTGGGAGGGGAAAAATTTTTCCTATCTCAAAAGGCCGCCTTATTGTGGGTCAGCAGGGGAGACCTCCCGCCATCCCCTGCCACCTCTCGAAACTCCCGACACCACCATCTCAGCATTCGTTCATACGTGTTCAGTTCCACTTCTATCCTACAAGCTTGTGTTTGTATCTTTTAATTACCATATCTTGTATCTGCCAAGCAATCATGACACCCAGTAGGCATACCAGTGTTGATGAAAGTGGCAAGAAGAGGTATAAGCATTTAAGTCTTAGCATTAACGAAGAAAACAGAGATATTTGACAAGAGATAACCTGTGGCCATAATGAAGCTCACTTTGTGCACATAAAATGAGGTAAATATGAGTTTGTGTGATTGATTGACTTACTGAATGAATATTTGACTGAATACTAATCTTGATGGCTGAATGAAGCTACTACGACTTGACTGAATGACTTACTTGACTTGACTGAATGACTTACTTACTGAAACTTGACTGATGATGACTTCGACTTGACTAATGACTTACTAATACTACTGACTTGACTGAATGACTTACTTACTGACTTGACTGAATGACTTACTTACTGACTTGACTGAATGACTTACTTACTGACTTGACTGAATGACTTACTGACTTGACTGAATGACTTACTGACTTGACTGAATGACTTACTGACTTGACTGAATGACTTACTTACTGACTTGACTGAATGACTTACTTACTGACTTGACTGAATGACTTACTTACTGACTTGACTGAATGACTTACTGACTTGACTGAATACTTCGACTTGACTGAATTACTTACTGACTTGACTGAATGACTTACTTACTGACTTGACTGAATGACTTACTGACTTGACTGAATGACTTACTTACTGACTTGACTGAATGACTTACTGACTTGACTGAATGACTTACTTACTGACTTGACTGAATGACTTACTTACTGACTTGACTGAATGACTTACTTGACTTGACTGAATGACTTACTGACTTGACTGAATGACTTACTGACTTGACTGACTGAATGAATGACTTGACTGACTGAATGAATGACTTGATTGACTGACTGAATGACTTAAAGTTAGACTTTTTCACTGAAGAGGACCCTGAAACGGTGTTTAGAGCAGCTGATGCCTTACCGTCAGTTGTATAATGTACTGCAGGGTAAAATAGAACAGAAATTCATTACAGAATTTATGCACACTCTAGTACAACCAACTTCAGTACCAAAACCTCTACCATCCACCTCATCCTAGTAGGGCCAAAGCATAACTCTCCACTCTTCACAATCATCAACAAACACCAGCACCCACAATTTAAGGAAAGAAATATTATTACAGTGGACCCTCCGTTTTCGTTTTAATACATTCCAGAGAGACCGGCGAAAACTGAAACCATTTTTCCCATAAGAAATAATGTAAATCCAATTACGTAATCGGTTTCAGACACCCAGGAGTATTAACAAAAAATAATTTTTTAAGAGATTAAATATAGATTTACATACAGAAAAGAATGATAAATAAATTTATTATTAACCCTTAAACACTCGGTGTGTGCCATATTAAAAAAATCTGGGACCACTTAGTACCTTGTGGGAGCACCAGGTAAATTGAGTGCCAGCTAGAGCAAACACAAAGGATTCACTGATGTCATGTCATATTAACACTCCCCTTTGAAGTGGAAAGTGATGTCGGCAGGCTGGCAGGCCAGCTGGCTGCCTGCCTGCCTGGCCACCTGGCTGGCAAGCAGCTGGCTGGTCAGCTGGGTACCTGATTGGCTGTCTATCTCTGTCTGCCTGTCTGTATCTATCTGTCTCTGTCTCACAGGAACACATACATAAATACAATTATACATAGTGTAAATTACCTACGATAACTAAAAAAATCAAGACAAAGTGATATAATGCACTTATGATCTGCGTAATACCAGTTGGTTTATGAGCTACTCTCTGAGACAAGCAGACAGAAAGACACACACACACACAGACAGACACAGGCTGGCAGGCCAGCTGGCTGCTTGCCTGCCTGGCCACCTGGCTGGCAAGCAGCTGGTTTGCCACCTGGCTGGCCAGCAGCTGGCTGGTCAGCTGGGTACCTGATTGGCTGTCTATCTCTGTCTGTCTGTCTCTATCTCACAGGAACACATACGTAAATACAATTATACATAGTGTAAATTACCTAGGATAACTAAAAAAATCAAGACAAAGTATTATACTGTGCTTGTGATCTGCGTAATACCAGTTGGTTCATGAGCTACTCTGAGACAAGCAGACAGAAAGGAGACGACACACAGGCAGACAGAAAGACAGACACACAGACAAACAGAAAGACAGACACACAGACAGATACAGACAGACAGACAGGTTTGCGTAACAAATAAAGGGAAGCAATGTAAACTCGTCAACTGTCATCACTGTAATTAATGGACTGATAAGAAGAGATAAGACTACAGCTCACCCCTAGTGAAATGTCACCAGTTCATCATTAGTGGAGATCAGATGAGATAAGGCAGCGATGCTTCAAGGGAACTTTTATTATTATTATTATTATTAATATTATTATTCACTATTATTATTATTATTATTATTATTATCATTATTATTCACTATTATTATTATTATTATTTTTATGCACTATCATTATTATTATTATTTGAGTACAATTTCAGTACCTAATATTAGTGTCAGAACACAGATTGGCTATGAAATCACAAGAACTACTATAAATTGTGATTATGAGAACATAAAAATTACATAAAATAAAAAAAGTGAAAAAAGGTATATCAGCAACGATTCTACCAGG
>WNWK01023509.1:0-31012 GCA_009830355.1 Cherax destructor
TCGGCAGGCGATGTAACATCCCCATAATGAAAAGCAGGGGTGCCACTAGCACGTTGAGAGACAACACAATAAGTGTCAGGGGCCCAAGACTGTTCAGCTGCCTCCCAGCATACATCAGGGGGATTACCAACAAACCCCTAGCTGTCTTCAACAGGCACTGGACAGGCACCTAAAGTCGGTACCTGACCAGCCGGGCTGTGGTTCGTACGTTGGACTGCGTGCGGCCAGCAGTAACAGCCTGGTTGATCAGGCTCTGATCCAACATGAGGCCTGGTCACAGACCTGGCCGCAGGGGCGTTGACCCCTGGAACTCTCTCCAGGTATACTCCAGGTATCTTTGGTTAGGTCTCATTTAGATTATGCTGCACAGTTTTGGTCACCGTATTACAGAATGGATATAAATGCACTGGAAAACGTACAGAGGAGGATGACAAAGTTGATCCCATGTATCAGAAATCTTCCCTATGAGGATAGACTGAGGCCCTGAATCTGCACTCTCTAGAAAGGCGTAGAATTAGGGGAGATATAATTGAGGTGTATAAATGGAAAGCAGGAATAAATAAAGGGGATGTATAGCGTACTAAAAATATCTAGCCAAGACAGGACTCACAGCAATGGTTTTAAGTTGGAAAAATTCAGATTCAGGAAGGATATAGGAAAGCACTGGTTTGGTAATAGAGTTGTGGATGAGTGGAACAAACTCCAGAGTACCGTCATAGAAGGTAAGACATTGTGTAGTTTTAAAAATAGGTTAGATAAATACATGAGTGGGTGTGGGTGGGTGTGAGTTGGACCTGACTAGCTTGTGCTACTAGGTTTGATGCCGTGCTCCTTCTTTAAGTAAATGTGACCTGACCTGACTAGGTTGGGTCATTGGTTTAAGCCGGACCCCCCAGCTCACACACTGGAGGGTCCGGGGATCGATTCCCAGCACGGGTGAAGCGTTGTGCATGTTTCCTCACACCTGCTGCCCCTGTTCACCTAACAATAAGTAGGTACCTGGGTGTTAGTCGACTGCTGTGGGTCACATCCTGGGGACAAGATTAACCTAAATTGCCAGAGGTGCGTAACCAGGGGCTTTCTATATAGTATACCAATAACGTCAGCTAGGTCTGTAAGAGATGTATCATGTACTTGTAGAAATGAAGATTATTATTATTATTATTATTATTATTATTATTATTATTATTATTATTATTATTATTATAACGCTGCGTCATGCACCGAAATTTTCCGGGGCACTTTACGAAGTCGGACGAAGCCAGCAGCCTGGTCATTACGAAAGCCATTTACAAAGGTGAAAGTGTATGGAGTTAACGTTGATTACCAGGTCCAGTGAAGTCAGCGTTGATTACCAGGTCCAGTGAAGTCAGCGTTGATTACCAGGTCCAGTGAAGTCAGCGTTGATTACCAGGTCCAGTGAAGTCAGCGTTGATTACCAGGTCCAGTGAAGTCAGCGTTGATTACCAGGTCCAGTGAAGTCAGCGTTGATTACCAGGTCCAGTGAAGTCAGCGTTGATTACCAGGTTCAGGGAAGTCAGCGTTGATTACCAGGTTCAGTGAGGTCAGCGTTGATTACCAGGTCCAGTGAAGTCAGCGTTGATTACCAGGTCCAGTGAAGTCAGCGTTGATTACCAGGTTCAGTGAAGTCATTGTTGATTGCCAGGTCCAGTGAAGTCAGCGTTGATTACCAGGTTCAGTGAAGTCAGCGTTGATTGCCAGGTCCAGTGAAGTCAGCGTTGATTACCAGGTTCAGTGAAGTCAGCGTTGATTACCAGGTTCAGTGAAGTCAGCGTTGATTACCAGGTTCAGTGAAGTCAGCGTTGATTACCAGGTCCAGTGAAGTCAGCGTTGATTACCAGGTCCAGTGAAGTCAGCGTTGATTACCATGTCCAGTGAAGTGAGCGTTGATTGCCATGTCCAGTAAAGTAGTGTTGATTGTCAGGTCCGGTGAAGTCAGCGTTGATTGCTAGATCCAGTGAAGTCAGCGTTGATTACCAGGTCCAGTGAAGTCAGCGTTGATTACAAGGTCCAGTGAAGTCAGCGTTGATTACCAGGTCCAGTGAAGTCAGCGTTGATTACCAGGTCCAGTGAAGTCAGCGTTGATTACCAGGTCCAGTGAAGTCAGCGTTGATTACCAGGAAATAAATGGTATAAAATACCGACACAATGGAAAAATAAACACATAAGCAGTATAATGTGATCCTTTATTAACAACGTTTCGCCCACGCAGTGGGCTTTATCGAGTCACAGACAGATCTACCTGGAAAATGAGCAACATGGAGGGTACTTTTATATGTTATAGGGTACTTTTAAGACTGTCACATGCAGCTTTCTCCACCTGACTGTACCCTATATATATCTCCATGTTGCTCATTTTCCAGGAATCTGTCTGTGACTCGATAAAGCTACTGCGTGGGCAACGTTGTCAATAAAGTATCACTTATACTGCTTATGTGTTTATTTTTCCGTTGATTACCAGGTCCAGTGAAGTCAGCGTTGATTGCTAGGTCCAGTGAAGTCAGCGTTGATTACCAGGTCCAGTGAAGTTAGCTTTTATTGTCAGGTCCAGTGAAGTCAGCGTTGATTGCCAGGTCCAGTAGTGTTGATTGTCAGGTCCGGTGAAGTCAGCGTTGATTGCTAGGTCCAGTGAAGTCATCTTTGATTACCAGGTCCAGTGAAGTCAGCGTTGATTACCAGGTCCAGTGAAGTCATTGTTGATTACCAGGTCCAGTGAAGTCATCGTTGATTACCAGGTCCAGTGAAGTCATCGTTGATTACCAGGTCCAGTGAAGTCATCGTTGATTACCAGGTCCAGTGCAGTCGTCCAGAACACTGGTAGTTTTAGCTTGTTCGGAATCTTGGTTAAATTACTACGACCCCGTCGGTACAGGTTGCCCAAGTGACCTCAGTGAGGTCCTCTCCCCTCTCCGGGCTTTGACTATCCCCGCGCTCTACGCTTCTCTCCTCTACACCTCACCTTTAGTCTCTGAATTACACTGCCAAAGCTCCCAATGAGTGAAACATTTTCATATTACATGTCCTAGTGCTGCACTTGTCCCATTTACATTCTCACCAACGTATTCCCTTCAATAGCACTGTTTGAGTGTGTCCCTTTTTTAACACAGCACCCGTCTCCCGCCCAGGCAGGGTGACCCGGAAAAAAAGGAACGTTTTCAGAAAGTTTTTCTTCTTTTTACAATTATTAGAAGGGGTTACTAACCCCTTGCTTCTGGCGTTTGTCCAATTTATTTAAACATATTTATTCTCCAGTGTTTTTTCTAGATCCTTGATAAATATAAATTTTTCTACTTTTGATCCATTGCTGCAAGTTGTTAAATATTTTCAACGCCTACTTTACATTCCTATTATTTATTCATATTTTCCACTTGGATACGTCAGTCGTGTCGCCCTCAAAATTTGTCTGCCTGTTTGTATCCTCAGAGAACTCACTTATGTCGCCATTTATTCCCTCATGTACTTCAATTATTTAGATTGCGAACAAGGGACCCAGCACTGACTCTTGTGGAACGCCACTTGTGACTGGTCCTGAGTTGTGGTTGTTACGGTGGCTTAAATTCGTTGGAGAAAATCACCTGGTGTGCATTTTGATCATGTGACCACCCATTCAGTGGCTCATTAAGAATTTCAAGATCTGATTAATTTCTTCATAAAAAAATGTGATATTGATTAATTGTGACCTTGATACCACTAAGTCACCCCAGGCAAATTTATTTTGTGGTAAGCTTGTTTGTTTTCTTCATTGCTGGGTGTTATCATGGGAGTGTCTTATGGAAACACATCCTGTTTACCAGCCGTACCGGGGATCGACCCTCGGACCTCAGTGTGTGAGCTTAGTGCTCTAGCAGTCGAGCTACAGTTGTTTTATTTGGGTTTAATACATAAGTTTAGATTTTTACAATTGTTCTATAGAGTAACTAGAATAACCCAGTTAGGTGTAACACTGTGACTTATTTCCGTTTATATCAATTATAATTATTAACAATGAAAAACAATATAAAAGTAATATATCAGTTACATGAAAAGCAGTTATATGAATCTATTAGTTTTTTTAGTTACGTTTTCTTAGTCTATTTTATTAACAGTAATGATAAAAACAGGTGGAGAATGCTGGGTCACTCATCTGTATGTCCAACAACTTAAACCAGAACAACGGCTTCTACAACATAGCTGAACCTATTGCCAAGAAACTTCTTCAACGCTATCCCACCTAGAACTCAAGAATGGTACACTGCAGGTCCTTTAAGTCACACTATGTTTTCACACTACTTTTAAGACTCACATGCAGCTTTCTCCATCTGACCCAGCATTCTCCACCTGACTGTACCCTATATATATCTCTATGTTGCTCATTTTCCAGGTAGATCTGTCTGTGACTCGATAAAGCCCACTGCGTGGGCGAAACGTTGTCAATAAAGGATCACATTATACTGCTTATGTGTTTATTTTTCCATTGTGTCGGTATTTTATACCATTTATTTCCATCGTGATCCTTTATTAACAACGTTTCGCCCACGCAGTGGCTTTATCAGTCAGACAGATCTACCTGGAAATGAGCACATGGAGGTACTTTATATGTTATAGGGTACTTTTAAGACTGTCACATGCAGCTTTCTCCACCTGACTGTACCCTATATATATCTCCATGTTGCTCATTTTCCAGGTAGATCTGTCTGTGACTCGATAAAGCCCACTGCGTGGGCGAAACGTTGTCAATAAAGTATCACATTATACTGCTTATGTGTTTATTTTTCCGTTGATTACCAGGTCCAGTGAATTCAGCGTTGATTGCTAGGTCCAGTGAAGTCAGCGTTGATTACCAGGTCCAGTGAAGTTAGCTTTTATTGTCAGGTCCAGTGAAGTCAGCGTTGATTGCCAGGTCCAGTAGTGTTGATTGTCAGGTCCGGTGAAGTCAGCGTTGATTGCTAGGTCCAGTGAAGTCATCTTTGATTACCAGGTCCAGTGAAGTCAGCGTTGATTACCAGGTCCAGTGAAGTCATTGTTGATTACCAGGTCCAGTGAAGTCATCGTTGATTACCAGGTCCAGTGAAGTCATCGTTGATTACCAGGTCCAGTGAAGTCATCGTTGATTACCAGGTCCAGTGCAGTCGTCCAGAACACTGGTAGTTTTAGCTTGTTCGGAATCTTGGTTAAATTACTACGACCCCGTCAGTACAGGTTGCCCAAGTGACCTCAGTGAGGTCCTCTCCCTCTCCGGGCTTTGACTATCCCCGCGCTCTACGCTTCTCTCCTCTACACCTCACCTTTAGTCTCTGAATTACACTGCCAAAGCTCCCAATGAGTGAAACATTTTCATATTACATGTCCTAGTGCTGCACTTGTCCCATTTACATTCTCACCAACGTATTCCCTTCAATAGCACTGTTTGAGTGTGTCCCTTTTTTAACACAGCACCCGTCTCCCGCCCAGGCAGGGTGACCCGGAAAAAAAGGAACGTTTTCAGAAAGTTTTTCTTCTTTTTACAATTATTAGAAGGGGTTACTAACCCCTTGCTTCTGGCGTTTGTCCAATTTATTTAAACATATTTATTCTCCAGTGTTTTTTCTAGATCCTTGATAAATATAAATTTTTCTACTTTTGATCCATTGCTGCAAGTTGTTAAATATTTTCAACGCCTACTTTACATTCCTATTATTTATTCATATTTTCCACTTGGATACGTCAGTCGTGTCGCCCTCAAAATTTGTCTGCCTGTTTGTATCCTCAGAGAACTCACTTATGTCGCCATTTATTCCCTCATGTACTTCAATTATTTAGATTGCGAACAAGGGACCCAGCACTGACTCTTGTGGAACGCCACTTGTGACTGGTCCTGAGTTGTGGTTGTTACGGTGGCTTAAATTCGTTGGAGAAAATCACCTGGTGTGCATTTTGATCATGTGACCACCCATTCAGTGGCTCATTAAGAATTTCAAGATCTGATTAATTTCTTCATAAAAAAATGTGATATTGATTAATTGTGACCTTGATACCACTAAGTCACCCCAGGCAAATTTATTTTGTGGTAAGCTTGTTTGTTTTCTTCATTGCTGGGTGTTATCATGGGAGTGTCTTATGGAAACACATCCTGTTTACCAGCCGTACCGGGGATCGACCCTCGGACCTCAGTGTGTGAGCTTAGTGCTCTAGCAGTCGAGCTACAGTTGTTTTATTTGGGTTTAATACATAAGTTTAGATTTTTACAATTGTTCTATAGAGTAACTAGAATAACCCAGTTAGGTGTAACACTGTGACTTATTTCCGTTTATATCAATTATAATTATTAACAATGAAAAACAATATAAAAGTAATATATCAGTTACATGAAAAGCAGTTATATGAATCTATTAGTTTTTTTAGTTACGTTTTCTTAGTCTATTTTATTAACAGTAATGATAAAAACAGGTGGAGAATGCTGGGTCACTCATCTGTATGTCCAACAACTTAAACCAGAACAACGGCTTCTACAACATAGCTGAACCTATTGCCAAGAAACTTCTTCAACGCTATCCCACCTAGAACTCAAGAATGGTACACTGCAGGTCCTTTAAGTCACACTATGTTTTCACACTACTTTTAAGACTCACATGCAGCTTTCTCCACCTGACCCAGCATTCTCCACCTGACTGTACCCTATATATATCTCCATGTTGCTCATTTTCCAGGTAGATCTGTCTGTGACTTGATAAAGCCCACTGCGTGGGCGAAACGTTGTCAATAAAGGATCACATTATACTGCTTATGTGTTTATTTTTCCACCTTCAAAGGACGATCCTTTGAAGGTATTTATCAAACCTGATTACCTCACACTGCCATACGTTTGGCTGATCAGTGGAAGTAATAGAAGAGGACAATTTTTAAGTGGTAGTGGAACCTGGCTGTCTAGCAGGTTATGAATCAGAGGTAATGTGACAATTTAGTGGTCCCCATGCAGATTTCTTTATATTTATGCAAACTCTTTGTTACCTATCAGTCAGCCATACTTCGACCAAAGAGAGAGAACTTTTCCAATACCGTGTGCTGCCACTTTTAGCAATCTCCTGTAGTATTTGGAACTTTCAGCAGTTTTACTGAAGTTTATATATTCATCACCGTACTTTTATTCATGATCCATCACCTTAAACTTAATAAAGCAAACAAATACCTTTTATATGTTTCAAGAGTTTTACTACTTCTGCAGCCTGGCCGGAGACCAGGCTTGTCTGGTCAAACAGGCCGTTACTGCTGAAGGCCCACTGGCCCACATGTCCAGTACAGCCTGGTTGATCCACCACTTGGCAGAGGAAATTATTGACTTTTGTCTTGAAGACTTCAACACTTGTTCCGGCAGTGTTACTGATATCTTCTGGTAATATGTTAAAACGTCTGGGCACCATGGATGTTCATACAGTGTTCTGTTATTGTGCTCATGGCACCCCTGCCCCTCACTGGGTTTCTTCAACATTTTCTATCTCACACTCCACTATTTTGGAGTGTGGTTCTATGTAGGCCATAGATGATCTTTGAGTCTGTTCTGTTACTGAAATCTTTCGTGTTCTGAAAGGACCTGTCAACACTGAACAATACTCAAAGCGCAAGGGCACAAGTGATTTAAATTGTGTCACAGTTGGCACTATTTTTCGTTGTTTTGAAAGTTCTAATTATTCACCCTGTCATTTTCCTGGCCTTCGTGACATATTCCTTATTGTGTTCTTTGAAAGAAAAGTCTGCTGACATTATTATTATTTCCAGGTCCTTTACGTGTTCCTTTCCCTCTGCTTAGTAGTCCTCTTGCATGATGTATACAGTGTCCCTTTTAGGCTGTTCCTTCTTTCCAACTAAAATACATGACAAATTACATTTTATATCTGTAGATGAATGGTTCAGAGAACCGACAAGTTATAAATTAGACACATATGCAACATTTGGGTATCTTTATTGAGGAAACGTTTCGCCACACAGTGGCTTCATCAGTCCAATACAAAGTAGAAAGGTGTAAGGAGAGTAGGAGTTTTGAGGTAATCAGTCCCTCGGCCTGAAGTCGATGTGTTCAGTCCATCAATCTTGTAGAAAGTACTGTATATGTCCTTAGAGGTGGCTTATATACTGTAGTCAGGTGAGGTGAAGCAGCAGGAGGCGGGGTCATAGTAGTACCATCCACTAGTCGAAGTAGGTCTTCGTCCAAAGGTTGGACAAGTATTGAAGAATTCGTTTGTATTAAGATCCCAAGATGTTGCTGTGTCAGACAGGGTGTAGATGAATGGTTCAGAGAACCGACAAGTTATAAATTAGACAAGATTGATGGACTGAACACATCGACTCCAGGCCGAGGGACTGATTACCTCAAAACTCCTACTCTCCTTACACCTTTCTACTTTGTATTGGACTGATGAAGCCACTGTGTGGCGAAACGTTTCCTCAATAAAGATACCCAAATGTTGCATATGTGTCTAATTTATAACTTGTCGGTTCTCTGAACCATTCATCTACACCCTGTCTGACACAGCAACATCTTGGGATCTTAATACAAACGAATTCTTCAATACTTGTCCAACCTTTGGACGAAGACCTACTTCGACTGTGGATGGTACTACTATGACCCCGCCTCCTGCTGCTTCACCTCACCTGACTACAGTATATAAGCCACCTCTAAGGACATATACAGTACTTTCTACAAGATTGATGGACTGAACACATCGACTCCAGGCCGAGGGACTGATTACCTCAAAACTCTCTCTCCTACCCTTTCTACTTTGTATTGGACTGATGAAGCCACTGTGTGGCGAAACGTTTCCTCAATAAAGATACCCAAGTGTTGCATATGTGTCTAATTTATAATTTTATATCTGAGTAATGTTAACATATGTCACCATTTGAAACAATCTGACTAATAAGCCACATTTTAAAGTACAGCCCATTAGTTACTATGAAATAAAATAACCTTAAATCTACTAAGAGATACACCATTTAGCGTATATATGTGTCCAGTATTGTTTCCATATATAAAACAATAAAAGAAAATTTAGGAAGAGTTATTTGGTGATGTATAGACATCATATTTCATATATAAATATATATATATAAATACCTGGCATATAATATACCTTTCCAGCTCACCTTGACAGATTTCATTACTCGTAGCTCAGTGGTACAGTTTTCAGCTCACAGCTGAAGGATCTGGGATCGTATGGAACGTTATGGGCAAATCTCTTAACACCACCTGCTGCTCCCATGCACTTAGCAGTAACTAGATATGTTAAGTAAAAGGACACAAATGCAACTAATGTGACATTTTATTGTGGCAACGTTGTGGCGAAACGTTGCCACAATAAAATGTCACATTAGTTGCATTTGTGTCCTTTTACTTAACATATTGTCGGTAATTCTACCAACAGCGGCGGCAGCGGCAGCGGCAGCGGCAGCGGCAACGACAGTGGCACCCAAGCTCTGTTATTTTCTTCTCCAGCCAGAACCCACCAACGCTTCTGAGGGCCCTACTGCAGAACTGCTGCACTAACGCACCTAGACCCCAGAATGACTCAAGAAAACCAACAGTAAGACCACCTACTCGAAAAATTATCGATCCAAGTGGAGAGTGCCAGCAAACCCAAAACACAGCCCGCTGCCAGACGAGCACCCACAACAAGCTCTGAGCAACTTTAGCTTCTACATCCTATCTACAACATCCCCTGTACTACTATGAGACCTAATAACAGAAGAAGCAGCAATAAGAACAGCAAGAAATCACCAAGATCTCGACTATTTCATTTGCCTACCCAGCAGGACGCCGGTGCATCACCCACCCACCCCACCACCACCCCAGGCAACATGTCAACAAACACAATGGCTGACTCTCCTCTCCCTCACCCTACTCAACCACCACCCATGACGACGGGACAGCAACAACACCAATCATGACTGAATCTCCTCAAACAACACTGCCTTCAAAGGATTTGACCCATCTGAATTGATCTCAGGTATGACAAATGATCCTGTCACTCTTAAGTCATACATCACCACCTTAACTGAGGAAAACAGGAATCTTCGTACAACACTATCTAAGCATGAAACAAAGTTAGCCCACCTAGAAAGCAAGATCCTAAGCTTTGAGCAGAAGTTTACATCAGCTGGAATGGCTGATTTTGGAAAGACCCTCCAATCAGTCATAGCCAGCCATACAGACCAAATAACATCCTAAACACGAAGGTTGAAGATGCTGTCAAGAACTGGAAAACCATGGATACCCAGCTGACCGACTATTTTTCTAACCAAGAAGATAAAAATGAGCAAGATAAGTTATCCAGCGCGGTAATAATTAGCAGTGCACTCTTTCCAAGTGGCATAAACCATACCAACTGCAAAGATGCTGCTCTTCAGACCATAAAGATCACTTAAATTTAGTAGTACCAGCATCAAAATAACAGAATCCGTTTACTTGGCACACAAGGTAGAAAAAGAGTGTTATGCTTAGATTTCACACGATAGACAGTAAAACAGATCTTATTAAAACATCAATTAATGCAAAAAAAAATCTCTTTGTAAATGAATGCCTCACAAAAACGTCAGAACCTCCTATACAGAGTAGAAAGCTAACGTGGAATAATGACAAAATCCACCAGTGCTTCACCCGGAAGGAAAATCCTAGTTAAGAAAACAAATGTAGGCGTGCATTATTATATCACGAATGAAAATGAACTGTCCACATTCCTTCGAGATGCTAATCACAGAACTGAATAATATCAATGACCTAATCCTTAGTCTGCGTTAGTGCAACAGTTGTATTAGTAACTGCAGCCGCACAATCTTACATTTCTCCCAAAAACTGATTATATATTAATGTAATTAACTTCATTTTGTTCTAATAATCTGCTACCTCACTATATTAAATTTCCCACTAAATATAATTGTACATCCTATTTTACTATATATTTATCTTTTCGTCTGTAACCATTGCTTTTATTTTTATTTTAATACAAATCCCATCATTACCTTTTCCCGCCAATCTATTTACAATATTAGTAATTACTTTTACTTGAAATTTAATTACAACTTTTTCACTATTGTTTTTTTTTATATTTTATTATCAAAAAATTTTCCTCATTTATTGCTTAGTTTATTTTTTTTTCTTTAAAAAGCTATTACCAAATAAGTGCAATTATTTACCTCTTTCAAAATACCTTTTTACCAAAGAAATTCCAGTCACTTTATTTACTTAATTGTACTCTTATATTAAACAACTACCTCATTGTGTATATGACTTACTTTATATTTCCTTTATAAGTAACTACCTGATAAGTGCAATCATTTACTTATATTTTATAAATACTGTTTACCATTAGCCAACTTTAGTCAATTTCAGTCACTTATTTGCTTAATTGTATTCATATATTCTAACAACTACCTCATTGTATATGTGACTTACTTAATATTTCCTTTATAAGCAACTCCCTGATAAGTGCAATCATTTACCTATATCTTATAAATCCCTTTTTACCATTAGCCAACTTCAGTCACTTTATTAACTTCAATTTAATCAAAACTACTTTTAATATTAGTCAAATCTATTTTAACTTCTAGTTCAATAGCTCTTTGCATTCATTAACCTCTTATTGCCTTTCATATACTAAAGTTTCAACCAGTGCCACATTGAATAAAAAATTTATTTTTCCATACCAATTTAATACTAGTCATTAAAGTTGTTTAACCATTCATTAGACAGTTAAATTAGTATATATTTAACATTTTTTCAAATATCCTTATCACTGTAAAATTCTAAACACTTGCACATAATTGTGTTAATCCATTAGCAATAAGACTTTAATCTAATACCATATCATTAAGTTATCATAACCTATTGTTCCCAAGTCTAGTTATAGAATCACATTAATCCATATGATTACAGGCATTGATCCTGATATCAACCTATTATTAAATGACTTACATGACTCCAACAGCAATTTAACTATTACACAGCTGATCAAGCAAAGACATTACTCAGGCCAACAATAACTTAACTATCTTCAATTACAATGTTAGATCGTTGAGCAAACATTATGATGACCTCACAGCACTACTCCAATCCCTACAGTCCAATATGTCAATCATCACACTCACTGAGACCTGGCTAAAGCCTGATACTACAGGTATCTAGCCATCCCAGGTTACACGCCATTCACAACTGTAGGACAGACCAGCGAGGGTGGAACAGCAATATATTATACAGATCAACTCGATTGTATCGGGGAATTCTTGTACAAGGGATGAACATGGAGAATATATTATAGCTAAATTTAAATCAAAAGACCTGCAAAACCCTCACAGTGATAAACATCTACAGATTACCACAGTCAAACATCCGCCACTTAGTGAAACTAGAAACCTGATAATCGATTCACGCCAACAAAGATCATTTGCTGCTCACAGGAGATTTCAACATAAATCCCCTACATGACCAAAGACCCGCAGGTAACTGAATTCACAAACACTATGAGCAACTGCTTATTACTACCAACAATATCAAAACCTACAAGAATCTCTGATAATAGTACCTCGTTATAGACCACATCTGGACTAACACAATATCTCCTCAAAATCAGGGCATAATCACAGAAAACACCACAGACCACTACCCTACCTTTCTCATACTAACCTAGGCATTCTGCCCCAAGAAATTGCAAAAGTTACCTTCAGACTACATAATGAGTCTGCTGTTAATAATTTTATATCAGCTATGACGAACATTGACTGGCTTAAGCAATTTGGGAAACACACTCAGATATTAATGAATGCATAAAAGAACTTTCTTAAAAAACACATAACCTCTATAACAGACATTGCCCAAAAAACTAAACAGATCACAGCTAAGAGACTTAACAATCCTGGCTAACACCCAGCATCCTTAAATCCATAAATAAGAGGCACCAATATGAAAACAATATAGAAGGGGTCTAATAACAGAGAACAATCAAACGCTACTCATCAATCTACTAGCCTGATAAGAAGGTCCAAAAATTGTATTATGAGAACAGACTCCAGACCGTAAAGGTGATATGAAAAGACCTGGAAAACCCTATCTACAATTCTAGGAAATAAAAGATATCCACGAACAATACCATCAAATTATCAAAAACAGACGAACCCCTACTCACCAATTGAGACAGCAAACAGACTTAATGTTTTCTTCTCCACCATAGGAAAGAATCTAGCGAGTAGGATCCCAAGCTCGAACACTCGTCCAACAGACTACCTCACCAACACCTACCCAGATACACTATTCTAGCTCCTACCAACTCATGAAGTCTCCACATAATCAACACCCTTAAAAACAAAGCAGGAGACATAAACAGCTTACCACCCTTTATGTACAAAAAAGCTACACATGTACTGTCACCAATTATAGCAGCATTATTCAATAAATCCATTGAATCTTCAACCTTCCCATCAATTCTCAAAATAGCTAGGGTCACCCCGATCCACAAAGGAGGTGACCAAACTGACTTGAACAATTACAGACCAATCTCAAATTTACCACTGCTTTCTAAAATCTTCGAAAATGTAATTCATAAACAGATCTATTCCTACCTAGTCTCACACAATGTACTAAACCCCTGTCAATTTGGATTCAGGACCAACAAGAGCACAAACGATGCTTATAACACATGTTAGAGTTAATATACACCGCACTTGAGAAGAAAGAGGTTCCGTGGAATCTTCATAGACCTACGCAGCATTTGATACAGTCGACCATGATTTATTGCTCACAAAACTAGCGCACTATGGTATTGGGGCACCCCCTCAACTACCTAAAGTCGTACCTTAGCAACAAGTCAGTACGTGAACACAAATGGAGAGAACTCTTCCACACAACAATTACAGTCGGTGTCCCTCAAGGTAGTGTCCTGGGGCCACTCCTATTCCTCATTTACATAAATGACCTACCGAATGCATCACAACTACTCAAACCCATTTTGTTTGCAGATGACACAACATATGTCTTCTCTCACCCAAATCCAGTCGTACTAGCCAACACAGTTAATGCCGAATTACAGAAAATATCAACATGGATGATGACAAATAAGCTTACTCTCAATACGGACAAGACCTACTACATTCAGTTTGGAAACAAAGCTACAAATGTTCCACTAACATAACGCTAAATGGTTCACCCATCACAAGGCTCACAGAGGGAAAATTCCTAGGAATCCACCTTGACAGTAGTCTTAAATTCCAAACAACATACAACAAATTTCCAAGAAAATCTCAAGGACAGTAGGTATATTATCTAGATACGCTATTATGTCCTCAACCAGCTCTCATTGCACTATATCATTCTCTTATCTACCCTTATCTCCACCTATGGAATCTGTGCATGGGGCTCAACAACATTAAATCACCTTAGACCACTCATAACACAAAGGCTGCAGTCAGGATGATAACAAATTCCCACTCTAGACAGCATACTCCACCCATATTCAGAACCTTAAAACTACTCACCATAAAAAATATTCATACCTATTCATGTGCCTTCTACATACATAAAACTCTACATGCTAATATTAACCCTGCGCTCAGAATTCTCCTCAACAACTTTAATAGGTCCCACGAACATGACACAAGACACAGATCACTATTTGACATACCCAGTCCATACTAACCAATGTAAAAATTCTATGCACATAAAGGGCCCCAAAATCTGGAATTCATTACCAGTAAATATCAAGTTAACCTTGTCCGAAAATCAATTCAAGACTCTTCTCAAAAGTCACCTACTCACCTATACTAAATACTCATACTGTAACAAACTTCCAAACCCAATATTATTTTACTTAAGAAGATCTCATTTTGATATGTTCATCCTCCTTAACACTTGTTGCAATCTTATATCATCATATTGTCATTTAAAATCTTATAGAATCATCATTTTCTTAATTTGAAATAAAATATATACCTAGATGAAACTCTAAAAACTATTTCTAGTATTGTTATTATACTAGTATAGCATCAACATACTGTAATTTGAAATAAATTCTACAACTAGATTAAACTCAACCAATTTCTCTTGTATTGTCTTTAAATAGTATGTATAACCATTTAATAATTTAAATAATATAGAACTAGAATAAACTCAATCAATTTCTTTAGCATTAAGTACTTAGTGAATAAGTCTCTAGAATAAACTGCCCCTAATGCCATGGCATGCCAGTGGCTCTCCTTGCATTACAGTTTTATAATTGTATTATATTTGTAACTACCAATAACATTGTACACTTGTAACATGCATTGAAATAAAAATTATTATTATTATTATTATTATTATTATTATTAATACAGTAACTAGATAGTAGGGGTTAGTCGACTGTTGTGGGTTGCATCCTGGGAGAGAATTTAAGGACTTCAATGGAAATAAGCCAACTCTGCCTGACTTACTTGGAATTTCCTGGGTTATTAACCCTCCAGGGCTGATAATCTGAATGAAGTTTTCTGCCCGAAATGCTCATGCATGTTAGTGGCTTTCTTTGTGCTTACAATATTTTATTAAATGTAAACTACATATTGTATACTACGCAAAGAAATATTTTTTTTAATTTGAATTTATATGATGGAGTATACAGGAAAACCTATCTTTGGGAAGAGTGTGTTAGGCGAACAATTAGTTTGTGCTTTATTAAATATCATATACATAGATCAAGTTAGCCACATACTGCAGCGCATATAGTTTTGATGCAAAATTTACTGGTGGGTTAGATACACAAGTGCGAATGATTGAGACCTTTGTGTATGGGCCAGTAGACCTACTGCAATGTTCCTTTCTCTTATGATCTTGTATACTAATGCGCATCACATCTGACCTAGCGCTACACACAAGAAGTTACATTACTCTACTTGCAAAATGTCATGCTAATCAGGGTAGCCGCAGTATGCGACTGTAATTAAATCTCTCTCTCAAAAAAAAAAAAATCACCCCATAAGTAAGTCTCCAATGTATAACCTCCGCGGCCTAAGATATTTCAACCAATTCTACTTTCCAGCACATTTTTGAGAGTGTGGTGTATTTGTAATTATTTTCTTGGTTCGACAGTGAGTGCTTCGTGATAGATATAACTTTTTCCAAGGAACTGGCCGTGCCCTTGGCTATAAGGAGAGTCATTTTATTCTTTATATGGCAGTAGCGAATGTCTGTGTTTTAGCTTCTCGTGAATTTTCTTTTTAGTCTTAAATGTTCATTTTACATTTGCTGGTTATTATCTTGTTGTGAGAGAGTGTTATGACGGTAACTTGCGCATATAGTGCAGTCATGAGCACTAGATGGCATGCACAGGGCAGTTGCCAGTGGTTGCCAAGGAGGACTGGCGGCCCAGGGCCTGCCAGGAGTTACTGGCTCAATGCATGCACAATAAACTTTGTTATGCTGTCCTCAATACTTTGGAGTAATTTCTCTTTCTCTAGATCACAACACAGTTCTTAAATTTGTAATAATTAGCCGAAGAGTCGCCATTGTGTTCAGAAATTCAACATATTCAGTCATTATTAAAATCCATGACGTAGCTTCTGTACATTTAAATAACTGTTTAAATGTTTTTTTAATGTTTCCTTATGTTTCCTTTATTCAATAGTATGGATATTGATATATTACCATACATTATACTAGGCCTGTATGTAGTTGAGGCAGAAATGTTCAACTTTGCAGTTCCCCTTAATTATATAGGTTTCCATTAAGGTACAGCTGTAACAGATGATCAGCTCATCATCCAATCTTATTAATACGCTTACGTAATCATGTTAGGTTAAGCAATCAAGAAAATATTAACTATCCTATATTATTTGTCTCCTCAATGAATGGTGGAGTTATTTACTTTGTTCTTATCCCCGAAGATATAGCAGGGGTTGCCATGTCGTCCAATAAACTTGTCGATAAACTAACTATATTTCGCATTTTATGCAATTATGCCGTTAAATATTTATTTCGTTGAAAAATATAGTTTAATTCATCAGAGAAAATGGGCTAAATACCAATGCTGCGGCTGGTAACTTAACTCAGTCAGCGACCACTACAACTTCTAAATACCGGAAACATGTGTTGGAGAAATTTATCAATATCTCTCTCTTGGACACCCTTCTTTTTCATATGTAATTTTTTAGTTTGATATATAAATCAATGAATGTTAGTGACTTTGTGGTTAGTTAGTGGTAATAAGAGATAGAGAGAGTAGTATTTCTTCACGTGATGGGTGTGAAGTTATTGGAACCGGCTCATCCGGGTCTTTCTCCAGTCTGTAATGTAACATGGCGGGTGTTTGCCTCAAGTGATTATTACTCGAAATAAGTGCTTTTTATCCCTTCAGATGGTGATTTTAAGACTTTGGCATGCTTGTTAATGCCAAGAAAATAATCTAGTTGTGAAAGATGCAGAATGTAGTACAGGGACCTGTCGCCGACAGCGAGAAAGAGAGCTCAATACTGGAGGGTGCGAAGGCTGACTCCACCGCCACCTTGAGACCACCAACCCCGGATAAATGCCAAACGTATGCGGACCTACAAGATAAATTTTTCACAGTATCGGGAGAATCAGATAGCGAAGAGGGTGACGAATCGGAGGTACGTGGTATGAGCTTCGTGTGGTAGTTAGAATTGGGGTGAAAATAAGCTTAGTTCGGGGAATATAATAGAAAATTGTACGCAACGGAGTAGCCTCGACGCGTACGATTTTCAACCGTATTGACAAACAATACAGGAGTTTCAGTTAACCCAGTTGTGGTCGCCCTCTGGCTTCCCTGCCGTGCCACGCATGCATAGCCCTGGACAAAAATGTAAAAGACAATATAAGCTCTGGGAGGGTGAGTAAATGGAAAATTAAGGGTGAAAAATGGGTGTGGGTGAGAAGGGTGGTGGCGCACCCTTATGACCCGAGTCTAGCCTACTCTCTTCCCTATTTCTCTCTTCCCTCTCCCACTTACACTCCCACTCTACTCCTTCCCACTCACCATTCACGCCCTTGTCACAATCGATAATTGTACGCCACCGAGTTTGTGAAATTATAGTAATTGCCACAGCGACGACCATTAATGGGCCATGGTTGTCATCTTGACTTCCAGCATTAGGCCTACATGATCCCAGTGGAAATAACTCATACTGTTTGGATATCCTAGCTGGAACCATCATCATTTACCACCACTGCATCCTTGTAATAATCATAGGTATAATCCAAACATTGAATTTTTTTTTAAAGAGCAGTTTGTATAAACATTGTATATTTAACTTGAATGAAGATTGCTTATTTGTTCACTTCAGCTTGAATACTTCAGATTGGATGTTGACTTTGGTATAATGCCATCCTGTACTGGCTTTTCCATTATAATGCTGGTGTTTGAAGAGAAGGAAACTCGTTTCATCCCTGAAATATAACACAAACCTGATTGTCAAGACTTCACTCAAAGTACAGCTGTAGGCTCAAGCTGGATGAAAGTTTATTGGTTGGTATTTCATTATGTTGGTGATAAACATTCCAGTGACTTTCTTAGGAGTGGCACATGCATCAATGTTTACTTAAGCTTTACATAAAAATGTAAACTGAAGGAAACCAGTCATGGGTATATCACAAAAACAGTCAAGTCAGCCAGTGGAGGAAATGATATAAAGAGAGATGCAGTATAATGTGACCCTTTAACAACTTCAAACCCACACAGTGGGCTTTAACTGTGTAGGCAAAGCATAATCCATAAAGGATTGCATTTGACTGCATTTGTTTTTTTTCACAGTCGGCCAAATTGACAAGAATATGGTGACTGGGAATCCAGGCCTTATGACTTCATAAGATATTTCAGGGATATTGTATAATACAGGTTGGCCATCACTAATCTGGTAATCAGTTATCCGGTTCCATCAGTAATCCGGCACTAATTTCAGCTTGCATAATTTCAAATTTCATCATTATACTGACTCAGAAATTGTGCAGATGGTTGTAAATCCACAGCAGCAAGCCAGTGGAGGAGAAAGCAATGATGAAACTGAGGAAGATGTAAGTCTCTCTAGTGATAGGTTAATTAAGTGTATTCTAACCTAACCACTCTATAATCCGGCAAACTCACTAATCCGGCACTACAGGTCCCAATGATGCCAGATTAGTCATGGCCGACCTGTAGTTTGTGACAGCTAGGCTGGTAGATAGCAATCATTCAGGGTGCTCATGGCTTGGTTGGTAGTGTTCTCAGCACTTTCACTGAGTGTTTGGGATCGATTCCTGGCAAGGGTGAAATGTTGGTTATGTTCCCTTATGCATGATGCTCCTGTTCACCTAGCAGTAAGTAGGTACCTGTGTGTTAGTTGACTGTTGTGGGATGCATCTTAGGAGACAAGATTAACTTAAGCTGCCTGAAACGCTCTGCATAACCAGGGACTTTTTATAAAGTATACTAAAAATGTTAAGTTTGTATCAGTTGTATTATGTGATAAGTACAAATAAATGTACTGCTGTCGTGCACATGTGAAGTAAAATATTTAGAATCCTGTTATTGTACACTGGCATCACTGTTGGTCTTTGCCATCTTGTGAATATGTAAGATGTCAGGTGGAATCTTTAAACTTCTACTTGTATTCATTATATACTTATAGTACCTTTATCTTTGTTTCTAATTGTAGTTTTTTTATTTTTCCATTTAGGAGGCCTGCTTTGAGACTGGGTGCAATTTATGCATCAGTAATTTTCCCAATTTGAGTCTTATTTTTAAGTCAGTTTCATTGCTCCATTCATCCAAATTACAGTGGAACCTCAGTTTTCGTATGCCCTAGTTTGTATGTAACACTATAGTTATTCTCTATAAAATGTATTTTTTGTTAATATTTCCCATTAGAAATAATGTAAATCCAATTAATCTGTTCCAGACACTCAAAAATATTAACAAAAAATACATTTTATAGAGAATAACTATAGTTTTACATGCAAACTAGAGCATACGAAAACCAAGGTTCCACTGATGTATTAGCTATTTCGCCAGTATGATTTCTGTTCTATTGATTGAGCACAAGAAACCACCCATTCTAATACAGTCTATCCTTACCTCACTGACATTTGTTCCTGGGGATCTACTACATCAAATCATTTAAAACCAATAATAATTTCAAAAAAAGTCGCTGTACGAATGATTACCCAATCCATTGCCAGACACACACACTTCCATTCTTCAAAAGTTTAATCTTTCTTAATATATATAGTATCCACTCATACTAGTGTGCTTATTATTTATATAGGACAATAAATTTCAATATACATTTTCCCCTAATACTCTTCTTTGATAGCTGAAACAACTCTCAGGCATAACACAAGACAAAGAAACCTCTTTGATATTCCCCCGCATCTGACTCAGCCTGTGTAAAATACCATTGCACATAAAAAGCCCTAAAATCTGAAAATCCTTACTTGAAGTCTAAAGGTTCCCTCTGCCAATCACTTCAGAGTTATTGTTAAAAGCATCCCATCTCCTTAATGTAATGAAGATAGCAATATGCTTGTCAAACGATACCTGTCTTCATCTAGTTATGTCCCAGTTCTTCAGCTCCCATTTAAAATTGGCAACATAGTATATTGTTCCATTGGATTTGTATTGTAATTTAACCCTTTCACTGTCCAGACCCCTGAAATTAATATTGCTGCTATTGTCTTTATTAAAAAACAAAATTCTTTTAGATGAGAATCTTTTGAGTAATAACATAAAACAATAAACTTGAGAAACTTAATAAAAGGGCAAAGTTACATTTGAAGACAATTTCGCATTATGATTTTGTTACTTACTTTAACATTCCAGCTCCATCCAAAATTTAGCGGAATTGCCTTCCATTTTGATTAGTCAAAAACTGAACATTTACACACCTTAAAAAAATGCACAGAATCAGTAATTTGGCTCAATATTATATCTAAAATACCAACTTAAAAATAGTGCAAAATAAACAGTGAAGACATTCCTGGCATTAAAACATTTCCTCTGTTCATTTATCACATCTCCAGGTCTCTCTCCAATTAAACTTGCCTTCCATTTTGAATTCATAATCACAAAAATAGAAGATTTACTCTTGTTTGCTGGATAATAAAATGTATAACCAAGAATGATTGATCATGAATTATGGCATCCTGGGAATTGAATCAGACCTATTAAATAGCAATAAAACAGACAGGGAAGGGGGGGAGTCTGTGTAGGGGGGTCTTACATGTCTTCTTGAAAATTGGCAAAAATTGAGTATTTCCGCTTGAGCCCGATTTCAAGCTACTTCTGGTCCTGAACCCAACCAAAGTCTATCTCTATTTCAGTGGTATATCTTCCATTCGATCAAATGATACAAAAAAAAAGCCATTAAAACATCCCAGAAAATGCCTCAAATTTGTTATTTTATACTTATGGTCAAGATTTTTTTTATACTGTGCACACTCACTGTGCAGACTCATTGTCTCTTATCTAGGTCAAAATTTACTGCTCACAGCTTATCTGAATGAGCCGAGCTCATGACATAGAATTATATGAGGGACCCCTTGCCTCACTAATAATAATATCTTTATTTACTACAAGTACATGTACTGGTATACAGGCCTAGCTGACATCAGTGACATACTACTATATAGAAAGTCGCTTGTTATGCTGAGCATTTCGGGCAGATTAGGTCAGTGTCCCAGGATGCGACTCACACCAGTCGACTAACACCCAGGTACCCATTTTACTGATGGGGAACATAGACAACAGGTGTAAAGAAACACGCCCAATGTTTCTGCCCTGGATGGGAATCGAACCCAGGCCCTCGCCGTGTGAAGTGAGAGCTTTAGCCACCATAAGTTGTGAGCTAAAGATAGAAAATTAGAAAATCCAGACTAGAACTGACGTTATTGACTGTGTGTTTTGTTATCAGATTTCTAGTATCTAGTAAGATTGTTGTGTGTTCAAGTTCTCTCTGAGTTCTGAGTTTTAACAGTATAACCCGTGTTAGCCGAGTTTATCTTTCCTGTTAAAACTTCTTCCCTGTAAATATTTATTCTTCCTCAGAAGCTGAAGAGTGCATGAATACACATCGATTGATCGATCAAATTTGCAATTGTAATATATATAATCCATTATATCTAGATCCATTAAATTTCTCTTATGTACCATTAACTCAAGAAGTGCGAGAGTAAGATTAATCTTGATTAGTTCCAAGTTATAATGTGTTTGCTATTGTATAGATTCACCCAGTACCACCTGTCTGTTCAGCCTATAGAGTTGTATAGTATGCCGAGACGTCATACGATAACATGGCCGAGCTGTCGTGTCAGTATCATATATACACTTGTGTAGTGTATCAGCATTCATCCCACTTATACAGCTGGTCCCTTTGCGTGTGACGTCACGATACCCGCTGACGTCAGAGGCTCAGCGCATGTGCATAGCCTCAGATAGGCGTACCCCCTCACTAGCGACAGACCTATACTGGACAGACGTGGCTGGACTCTCTCCTTCTTAGTCCGTAAATATACCGTAACCATCCTACAAGGAGTGTCTATGTCTACCTAAATATCTCTCCCAAGACCCACACGACACTGGGAATCGAACCCAGGCCCTCGCCGTGTGAAGTGAGAGCTTTAGCCACCAGACCACCAGAGCCCCAATTGTAATTTAAGTAACTTGCTGTATTTTCACCATCTCTTCTCAATCAAGCCACAAAACTGAATAAGTTTATTTACCATTTTGTCATTAGTTGCCTTTCTTATTGTACTCATGATTGTAAGTAATTATTTAAGACGTCTTACATAATAGGCTATGTCTAGTACTTTGGTATATGATCCTTATGAGTAGTTGCTCCAAATGCAGTGCATAGTTAGTGGGTTTCTTTTGTGCCTAATATTTTACTTGTGCACCTACCCATGTATCTCCATTATTTGTAAGGCTGAAAGGAATAAAACTGTTATCATTATTAACAAGACAGAATAGGAGCAGCAGGAGAGCTTTCGGCCCATGAGTGTACGACTAAATCCCACCAGGACAAACACCACCCTTTGACCCTTTTTTTACTACTACCAGTGGCAGCTCGTAGCGCCAGTAATACCTATACAGTGGACCCTCATTTTTCATAATTAATCTGTTCTAGAGTGTGACTAAAGGCGAAATTGATGATTTGCGAAACCATTTTCCTCATAAGAAATAATGTAAATCCAATTATAATCCATTCCAGACACCCAAAAGTATTAAAATTTTTTTTTTTTTACATGAAATATAGATTTACATACACAGAAAACAATGAGACGAAGAATGAAACATTAATAACATGACACTTCTTAGTGTATGGAAGATGGGAGGAGGGAAGAGGCTGGAGAAATTACTGTTTGGAAGGGGAATCCCCTTCCGTAACGACTTCAGGTACCAAGTCCTTTTCTGGGGTTACTTCCCTTCTTTGTTTTTTAATGCCACTAGGACCAGTGAGAGTCACTGCACACCTGTGGCACTAAATATCTGTCCAGAGAGCTCTGTTTCTGGCATCTTTAAAATTTCCCTAAAATGGGACAAGACATTGTCATTGTACATGTTGCCGACACGGCTTGCAACAGCTTTGTTAGGGTGATGTTCCTCCACAAATTTTTCCATCCTACTCCACATTGCACAAATCTCCATTATACTACCACTCTCTACCACTACCACCCTCTACCACTATCACTACCACCCTCTACCACCATCAATACCACCCTCTACCACTCATACACCTACCATCAATCCATCCTCTACCACCATCAATACCATCCTTACCACCATCACCACCATCACTACACCTCTACCACCATCACTACCACCTCTACCACCATCACTCACCTTACCATCCTCCACCCTCTACCACCATCACTCCCACCTCCACCATCACTACCACCCTCTACCACCATCACTACCACCCTCTACCACCATCATCACCCTCACCATCACTCCCTCTACCACCATCACTACCACCCTCTACCACCATCACTACCACCCTCTACCACCATCACTACCACCCTCTACCACCATCACTACCACCCTCTACCACCATCACTACCACCCTCTACCACCATCACTACCACCCTCTACCACCATCACTACCACCCTCTACCACCATCACTACCACTCTCTACCACCACCACTTTTGTATTTTTCTACAAACTTTTTCTTGAATTCTATCGTGTTTCTCACATTCTTTACCAAAGGGCTGGCACTAGAAGCTTTCTTTGGGCCCATAGTGGCTTATTTAGCAGTTGCAGGCACTAAAAAGAATGGAATATTAAGAAATGTATCGTATGAAAGCGTGGGATCGTGCTCACTCGCTGATAAACAATGGCAGACTGACTGTGAATGGTGTGTGAGGCCACTCGTATGCGTTTGGGACGAACGACGGTTCGCGAGTCAATATTTTGACGAAAAAATGTTACAATTAGCAAAAATTACGAATTCCGATGCTTACGAAAAACGAGGGTCCACTGTACTATCTTACCACATCAAATTTCTATTTTTAATAATTTTTATCTCGTTTCAACAAAAGAAAATAAAAATTCGCTTATAAATATATATTGAAAACAATATACAACAGATTTTTCCTATAATATATTTGTCAGCTGCAAATTATTTTAGCATAAGGTTGATGAAATCATACGTTTGGTAGTGAGCATCTGGGGGGACTGCAGCTCTGCAGCTCCTATGGAAGAGCCGCCACTGACTACTTCCATATCTTATTGCAACGTCTACCCTTGTTGCACTTTCTCTACTGCTGCTGCTGTCACTACCATCATGATACTGTTCCCTCTCATTATACTACAGTGGAACCCCGAGTTTCGGCCGTAATCCGTTCCAGGAGCTAGGCCTAAAGTCGAAGCGGCTGAAAGTCGAAGCAATATTTCCCATAAGAAATAATGGAAATACAATTACTGTAATTCGTTCCAGATACCCAATAATATTTAAAATAAAATCATTTTTTAAAGAATAACTATAGTTTTACATACAAGTAAGTAAAGTAAATTTTATTTCGTTGCAGATTGCAGATTACATAGGTATTGGTAGTTACAGTGTAAATTGAGTGCAAGGAGAGCCACTGACATGCCATGGCATTAGGGGCAGCTTATTCTAGTAACTTAAAGACTATGTACTTAATATTAGAGAAATTTATTGAGTTTATTCTAGTTAAAAATTGTTTTCAAAATTACAATATGATGAAATTTTACTGTTTAAATTATTATATAATGATATTAGATTGTTACAGTAATGGTAATATGGAATTGAGATTATCTTAAGGAAAATAACATTGAGCATTTTTGACATTAACTTATAATATGAGTATTTAGTTTTGATTGAGTAGGGGGTAACATAATAGTAACATATTATTAAAAATTGAGATTATCATATAGGAAAGTAATAATGAGCATTTTTCAGAGTAGTTTATAGTATGATCATTTAGTTTTGGGTGAGTAGGTGGTTTTTGAGTTGAGTAAGATCTTAAATTGATTTTCAGACAAGATTATCTTAATATTTACTGGTAGTGAATTCCAGATTCTGGGGCCCTTTATGTGCATAGAATTTTTACATAGGTTGATATGAACACGGGGTATATCAAAAAGTGATCTGTGTCTTGTGTTGTGGTCATGGGTCCTATTAAAGTTGGTGAGGAGAATTTTGAGCGGAGGATTTATATTATAGTGTAAAGTTTTATATATGTAGTAGGCACAAGAGTAAGTATGAATGTTCTTTACGGTGAGTAGTTTGAGACTTTTCAATATTGGTGGAGTATAAATACATATAGTACTTAAATACTAATGAAATAGATAAACATTTAAAATCACAGTTTTTTTTTTTTTCAACAAGTTGGCCGTCTCCCACCGAGGCAGGGTGACCCAAAAAAGAAAGAAAATACTTTCATCATCATTCAACACTTTCACCACACTCATACATAATCACTGTCTTTGCAGAGGCGCTCAGATACGACAGCTGAGAATAGTCCCTCCCAGCTGTCACTATCCCAGACCCCTCCTTTAAAGTGCAGGCATTGTACTTCCCATTTCCAGGACTCAAGTCCAACTAAATCAATTAACTGGTTTCCCTGAATCCCTTCACACTCCAACAGATTGTCATGTCCCAAAAACCATTCGTCTCCATTCACTCCTATCTAACACGCTCACACATGCTTGCTGGAAGTCCAAGCCCCTCGCCCACAAACACCTCCTTTACCCCTCCCTCCAACCTTTTCTAGGACGACCCCTACCCGCCTTCCTTCCCTACAGATTTATACGCTCTCCAAGTCATTCTACTTTGATCCATTCTCTAAATGACCAAACCACCTCAACAACCCCTCTTCAGCCCTCTGACAAATACTTTTAGTAACTCCACACCTTCTCCTAATTTCCACATTCCGAATTTTCTGCATAATATTTACACCACACATTGCCCTTAGACAGGACATCTCCACTGACTCCAGCCTCCTCCTCGCTGCAGCATTTGCAACCCATGCTTCACACCCATATAAGAGTGTTGGTACCACTATACTTTCGTACATTCCCTTCTTTGCCTCCATGGATAACGTTTTTTGTCTCCACAGATACCTCAACGCACCACTCACCTTTTTTTCTTCATCAATTGTATGGTTAACCTCATCCTTCATAAACCCATCCGCTGACACGTCAACTCCCAAATATCTGAAAACATTTACTTCTTCCATAATCCCTCTCTCCAATGTGATATCCAATTTTTCTTTATTTAAATCGTTTGATACCCTCATCACCTTACTCTTATCTATGTTCACTTTCAACTTTCTACCTTTCCACACCCTCCCAAACTCGTCCACTAACCTTTGCAACTTTTCTTTAGAATCTCCCATAAGCACAGTATCATCAGCAAAAAGTAACTGTGTCAACTCCCATTTTGCATTTAATTCCCCATAATTTAATCCCACCCCTCCCCAACACCCTAGCATTTACTTCTTTTACAACCCCATCTATAAATATATTAAACAACCATGGTGACATTACACATGCCTGTCTAAGACCTACCTGTACCGGGAAGTAATCTCCCTCTCTCCTACACACCCTAACCTGAGCCTCACTATCCTCATAAAAACTCTTTACAGCCTTCAGTAACTTACTACCTATTCCATACACTTGCAGCATTTGCCACATTGTTCCCCTATCCACTCTGTCATATGCCTTTTCTAAATCCATAAATGCAATGAAAACTTCTCTACCTTTATCTAAATACTGTTCACATATATGCTTCACTGTAAACACTTGATCTACACATCCCCTACCCACTCTAAAGCCTCCTTGCTCATCTGCAATCCTACTCTCTGTCTTACCTCTAATTCTTTCAATAATAACCCTGCCATACTTATTCCCCTATAATTTTTACACTCTTTTATCCCCCTTCCCTTTATGTAAAGGAACTATACATGCTCTCTGCCAATCCCTAGGTACCTTCCCCTCTTTCATACATTTATTAAACAAAAATACCAACCACTCCAGCACTACATCCCCCCTGCTTTTAACATTTCTGTCATGATCCCGTCAGTTCCAGCTGCTTTACCCCCTTTCATTCTACGTAATGCCTCACGCACCTCCCCCACACTCACATCCTGCTCTTCTTCACTCCTAAACGATGTTGTACCTCCCTGGCCAGTACATACCTTTATGGAAGACTCTTGTTGGCATATGGAAGACAGAGAGGAGAGAGGGAGGACTTATTATTGTTTGGAAGGGGAGTCCCCCACCATAAGGACTTCAGGTATCAAAGCCCTATTTGGGATTACTTCCCTTCTTTGTCTTTTACTGCCACAAGGACCAGCTTGAGTCACTGGACCCCTGTTGCACAAAATAACTGTCCAGAGAGGTCTGTTTCTGGCTCTCTTTAAGATTTGCCTAAAATGGGACTTGGTTTTGTCACTGAACATGTTGCAGAGATGGCTTGTTTCAGCTTGCTCAAGGTGATATTTCTCAGCAAATGCTTGCACCCTACTCCACATTACACAAATCTCCTTAACCTCTGAAGAAGGCACCTCCTTCACTCCCTCTTCCTCTTCCTCTGAAACAAGTTCCTCAGCTGTGGTCTCTTGCTGTTCCAGATGAAGCTCTTGCAGCTCTTCAGTGGTTAGCTCTTTCCTGTGGTCCTCCACCAACTCTTCCACATCCTCACCACTAACCTCCAACCCCATGGACTTCCCCAATGCCACAATACATTCCAGAACAGGCAGAGGGTCAGCAGGGTCAGCCTCAAACCCTTCAAAATCTCTCGAGGACACATTCTGGCCACTATTTTCTCCAAGGAGAGTTCAAAGTCCTGGAAGTCACTCCATCCCAAGCCTTACCTATAAGGCTTATTCAGTTGTAGATACTGAAGTGATTCCTCCAGAACTCTCTTAGGGTCATTTCAGTGTCTGAGGTCACTTCAAAGCACCTTGAAACACTGCTTTCGTGTAGTTTTTTGAAATTTGAAATGACCTCTTGGTCCATGGGCTGGATGAGAGGAGTGGTGTTAGGAGGCAAGAACTTCACTTATAAAACTGAAGTCCCTAGACAATAGGTTTACCAAGTTTGGAGGATGAGCAGGAGCATTGTCCAGTACCAGGAGGCACTGGAGTGGCAATTTATTTTCCTGGAGGTATTTTTTCACACTCGGGCCAAACTTCATGGACCCAGTCAATGAAAATTTGCCTCATGACCCATGCCTTATTGCTAGCCGTCTACATCACACAACTTACCCTTTACAACATTTTTTTTCTTGAACACTGGGATTTTCAGAGTGATACACAAGTAAAGGCTTCTCTTTAAAATCCCCACTAGCGTTAGCACAGAACAAAAGAGTTAGCCTGTCTTTCATATACTTGTGTCCTGGCAGTGCCTTTTCCTCCTGCGTGATGTAAGTCCTCTTTGGCATTTTCTTCCAAAAGAGGCCTGTTTCGTCACAGTTGGACACTTGTTGGGGTTGGAATTTTTCAGTCTCTATGTACCCCTTAAATTCACTCATGAATTTTTCACCCGCACATTTGTCTGAACTTGCAGCCTCACCATGCCTTACAACACTGTGTATGCCACTACACTTCTTAAACTGTCAAACCAGCCTCTGCTGGCCTTAAATTCACCAACATCAGCACTCGTTCCAGGCATTTTCTTTACGAGATCTGCGTGCAGCTGCCTTGCCTTTTCACAAATGATCGTCTCCGAAACACTATCTCCCGCTAACTGTTTATCGTTGATCCACACTAGCAACAACTTCTCAGCATCTTCGACTGTTTGTGATCTATTTCTTGTTAACATATCTACACCTTTCGCAAAATCAGCTTCCTTGATTTATTTTTTCTTCGCCAGGTTAGAAGTGATTGATGATTTGTTTTTGCCATACATCCTGGCAAGCTCCACCACACGCACACCACTCTCGTATTTTTGTACAATTTCTTTCTTCAATTCTATGGTGTTTCTCACTTTCTTTACCAAAGGGCTGGCACTAGCAAGTTTCTTTGGGCCCATGGTTAACCCTTTCGGGTTATGGTCGTACAAGTACGTTTTACGCACTGTGGTTATTGACGTACTAGTACGCCTAAATTCTAGCACCCTCAAATCAAGCAGAAACAGGCTGTTAGGCCAAGATGTGATAGAATGGGTCTGTGCGGTCAGTGTGCGCAGTATAAAAAAATTCCTGCACCACACAGTGCATAATGAGGAAAAAAAAAAACTGACCGTGTTTTTTGTTTAAAACAGCGACTTTGCAGTCTATTTTCGTATGGTATTTATGCTTGTATTCTGTTTTCTTAGTCTCATTTTATAGAATAGATGATATATTACAGAAATAGAGATAATTTTGACTGGTTTCACGATGATAAGTAGTACCTTGAAACTGAGCGCAAAGTAGCGAAAATGTTCGATTTTGGCCGATGTTCAGGAGTAAAATCACACCATGCGTCCAATACACATCAACTGGAGAGTCTAATATTCTTGCACAAGTTCGCTGATATTATTTATACCATTTTTACAGTGATGCAGCTGTATACATAACAGTAAATCTTCTATTTTTTGTGAGAATAAAAATTCAAAATGGAAAGCAAAACTAATGTAAGAGGGGCTTGGAGACATGACTAATGAACAGAGAAGATGTTATTTTAGTGCCAGGAATGTCTGCCTTGTTTATTATGGACCCTATTTTGAAATTGGCATCGTTTGAAATTTGTGTGAAATTGGCCAAATATACATTTTCTGACCACTATTTTGGGTAGTTGAAATTGGTAAATAGGCTTTCTTGTACTCAATCGATAGAAGAAATAGAGTTTGGATGAGCGCGGAGGGTACTGTTCACTCGAGGTTAAACAAAGCCACACTGACTCACGACGCTTGCGCGGGTAGGTGGACAGGTCTGGTATGCCCACCGAAACTCGGGGCACAGTGCAAAACTCAAGCCAAAATTTAGTAGAAAAAAGCGGTCTAAACTCAAAGCTTGAGGCGGCCAAAACTCAGGGTTCCACTGTACGTATTACGTATTACATGTATTATATTTATACGTATTATTATATATATACGTATTATTACAATCTCAGGTTCAATGGCCTGTTAACCTGAGTGTAAAGGGAGCTTGGAGCAAAGAAACACAGTAGAAGATGTATTGAAATTGTATTTCCTTCAAAAATTAGTTAGATTAATTCCAAACTTTTGTCTTTTCCTTCAAGTAATTGTGATTAAGACTTTTGTCTTTTCCTTCACCAAGTATAACAAAGTGCTATTTACACATATGTACACTATATACAAAGGAGTAGTGTTTAGTGCACGCCACAGTTGTCTAGGCTAAGCAGCAGCCAAAAGACAGACAACTTTCCACAACCAGCTCTATGCAGGAATTCCAATGACAAACCGCGAGTGGTAACCACGTCACCTTTGTCATTGTTAAACTCGCATTTTAATTGGCTGAACCGAGTCGTTGATTTGATGATGGGGCCCTCATCACCAAACCCTTAACGATGGTTCGCTGGTTGGAGGGAGCCTATGTGGGTGTGTTTAACATGCTCCGAATAAAGGTTA
>WNWK01023510.1:0-31011 GCA_009830355.1 Cherax destructor
TTAAGAGTGAGACAGAAAAACGGTAGGGCCTTGGGCCCCCAAGGTGCCTGTGGCGGGCAGAACCCCCCCCTTAAAAAAACACTAGGAAAAAAAAAGGGCTGGCCCCAAACCCCCAAAAATCCTAACTAAATACAATGACTTCTGGACAACACATCAGCTAGTGTTTAATTTTTTTCCAGCAATGTGTAAATTTTTTTATATTGGGGGGTTAAAAACCAATACCCAAAAACGCATGAGTCGGGTTTTTTTTGTTTCTCATTTTTGAAAAACCAGGGGTTGTGGTGGTTGTAGATGGTGACCACCTGGGGGGATTTGGCCCACGTAGACCCCCAAAAACCCCTCTAATGCCAAAAAAGGAAGGCCCCTCCCCTCTATTTTAAGGGCCCTCTGGGGGGGTTGGTATTTGGCCGGGAAAAAATGCCACAGGCTGCAACCCATCATTGAAAGAAGTTCCCCCCAGCCCCCCCCTGGGGTCGACAGAACACCAGACGATGCCATTTTTCCTTTCCCCCTCAGGTGGACTGGGTGGAAAAAAAAAGAGAAAAAAATCAAATAAAACGGAAAATTAAAAGAATGGGGAGAATAGACGGTAGCAGTCTATTCTTTTGGGGGGTATGCCCCCACCACCGGTTTTTTATAGTGGAAGGGATAAAAAACGATAGTAAAAAGGAGAAGGAAAAAACAAGGAGTTTGGGTTAGAGCGGGAAAAAAACCCATGAGAAATAATACAGGATAGTTAAAAAAGGGGGTCCTGATAAGTACTGGCTCTTGGGTAGCATGGCCAAAAAACACGAAAAATAGGCACCTTATCAGGGCTTGACTCTCCAAAAAAAAGGGAAAATCAATAGGTTATTTAATTTAGTCTCTGACACATGGACCTTGTATACATGGCAAAAAGGGGAAAAGTAAAACATAACCCAGATATACCACTTAAATTTAAAATAAACACATTACGGGGATTCTGAAAAAAACAAAAAAACATCTAGCAACAAATATTTAAATTTTTTGGGGGGGGGGGACGGGTTTTACTTTTTTTCAAACCATTCCCCCATAGTTCCGGGCCCCCTCCATTTTTTTCCATACGGGGGTTTAAATATTTTAAAAATTCCCTTTTGGGAAACCCCGGGGACCCTTCCCAAACCCCAAATTTTAAAAATTCCTGACCCCCCAGGACTATAGTGTTCGGGTCCTAGCACTTCCTCTCATTAGTTTTGGTGGATCTCTCCTACTTTGGGGCATATTTGGGGGGGGGGCCCTTTGGTTAAAAAAAATAAAAAAACAAGAACTTCTAAAAAAAAACAAGATCTTAAAAAAATATATAAGAAGGAAAAATTAACAAATTATGAAAAAAAAAAAAAATGGCATATCAAAAAAATTTCCCCAAAATTTTACATAAAAATAAAACAGCTGAAAAAAAATAAAAAACAGAATTTAAAAAATTATAATAAAAAAAAAAGAATGAAATATATTTATACAAATAAAAAGGGGAAACATAGGTTATATGAAAAGACAGGGGAAAAAAAAAATAGGGAAAAAAAATAGTAAAAACATATAAATTTTAGGTTAAGTTCAGTTACATGGGACGGGCAACTTACAGAGAAAAAACCATAGTTAAACATAAGTAGTAGATATTTAGTAAAGGGGTTTAAAATAAAAGATGGGTTTGGGGAAAAATTATAGGTTGAAAAAGGGGTATTAGGGTAGGTCACGGGGAGAAAAAAAGTAAGTCATTCCCCTTTAAAAATTATCACTATTCTTACAATTTCTATAAATCATAAAATATACGGGAAAATATTTAACTATTAAAAAGGGAAAAGGTTCGGTAAAAAAGGTTAAGGGGCCTTTTCTTAGTGATAAAGTATCCCCTTTGGGGGTTTGTTCCTCTAATGGCTATAAAAAAAAAGACTGCATTGTAACAATTTTTGATCTTTTTACTTATCTCTCTCAACACAGATTATGAACTAAAAAGTTAGCGGGGATAATCAAATGAGAATTTAAAAAAAGGGTTCTTAAGCGGGGCAAAGGTGTGAGAGTGGTCATGGGGAAAGTTTTTCCCTGTTCCCCCTTGTTTTGAATAGAACTCCCCTCAGGGGAAACCTTTTTAAAAAAATTTCCCAAGACGGTCAATTTTTTCCCATAAACCTTTTTTTACCACAATAATTATTACAATGAATACTAATATAAAAAAAATAACGACACAAAGAAAATTTAAAGTTATACGCTATATTACGGGGTTAAAAAAAATTCTAGAAAAAACATTTGGGGAAAATACAAAAAGAGCAACAGAATGCGAGGGTGGGAATGAAGTGGAATTTTTAGGGCCCTCTACAAAAAATAGTAATAATCACAATATTAATAATAAAAAATTTTAAAATTTTCAAACTCATCACAAAAAATTTTTACCCCCATGACCCTTTTTAATCGGGGGAAGGGGGGTTCTTTTTTACACGCCCCCCCGGGGGGAAAAAAAATTTTTTGGTGAAAAGCTTCAGAAATGACAACCTCGTTAACTGTTTTTAAAATTTTGTGGTATGCAGAAAGAATACATAACCCCCTTTTTTTTTCGGTTTTTTTTATTAGACATCCCCAGATATCCTCATTGCTATACGGATTTTCAGCTGACAGAAAGTTATTTTAAACACCCCCAAAAAAGTCCCCCCTTCCTTGGCAAGTTTCCCCCTCTACAAAACCCCCCAATTTGCCCTATAGAGAACCCCTGAAAAAGACCTGAGCTGGAGGCCTTCAGGCGGAAAAACACCCCTGTTTTTTGACAGAGGCATTTGGGGAAAAAAACACCCCCTCCGAGGAGGCAAAACAATGACACCCCTTTTGGGAACAGACACCATTATGGGAACATCATAAATTAGGGTACACCTTCCTGTATGGCGTATTCGAGAAAAATGAAAATGAATTACCTATTAAGCACAAAACCTTCCAAGCACTTCCACAATTTTAACTAACACTAAATTATCTTCAGAACACACAAAGTTAACAAGAAAACGATTCCTTACACAACCAAACAATTCCATTTCCTCTCCTCTGTACATAGTCAGCTACAAGTTGGTTACTCAATCCCATCCCAGTCTCACAGGTGGTCTTATGTTCTAGGTGGTAACCTTTCTTCCTGTTCTTCCTGACCCAAACTTTCATCAGTTCCACTACAATCTCTGCCCTTCCCTTATACAGTTTAACCTTTTCTGAACCCCTCTTTACTACAGTTCCATCAAATGGGTTTACTAATTCATAACCCTTTCCCTTACTCAACACACTTTCCACACGATATGGGCCAATCCATTTGGAGTTCAGTTTTCAGAAGTTCCAGACTTAGGATCCTCATTGGAAATCCAAACTAATACCCCTGGACCTATAATTTGATCTTGTCTTCCCATATTGGCCTTGGTCAGATACTCTTTGGTTTTCAACTTGAGGGTATCTTTAATAGCCTGTTTCACTGATCATGGTGCTGGACAAACTCGGCTCGTCTTCTGGGATGTTCAAATCCCCAACTTCTCGGGAGTGGTACCCAAATTGAGCACAAAAAGGCGACGTACCTAGAGAAGTATGGACGGCCTCATTTAGAGCCTTCACCGTCTGATACAAGTATTTTGGCCATAGGTTAGGATGGTCATTACATTTTGCTAGCACTGACTTCAAGGTTCTATGAGTCCTCTCTAATACAGAATTTCCTTGAGGGTGGTAAGGTAAACTGAACGCTTGCTTAATATTTTCTCTTACAAAGTCTTAATTCTGCACTGGTAAACTCGCTTCCGTTATCCATTACTACAACTTTTGGCTTCCCGAACACACAGGTATCCTTATGGAATTCTTTGAGGACGGCCTTGGTAGTTTTATTCCTAAGAGGGTACACTCAGAAACCTGGAGAAATGATCAATCACTGTCAAACAATACCTATACCCATCCATACCCTGATGTAAATCTATTAGGTCTATTGCAACTCTTTTTCCTTTTTCTTCAACCAATGGTAGTTCCTGCCATTTTCTTACAACAGCACCTGTAGCCCTAAATTTCTGGCAAGTAGCAATGATCTTACATACTTTACAATGTCACGCCACATTCGGCCAATAAAAGCTTTGTTGCGCTTTTCGGACAGTCTTATGTTCTCCTAGATGATTATCATTGTGCACCAGGGCACAAACTTCCTGAATCATAGACCTTGGGATAACCACAGAATAGGTGAGATGCTTAAATTCTTCCTTCTCATATAAAACATCATCTCGTATCTCAAAACATGCTAGTGATCTATATCCTGGCACTTTCTTAGGATAGATTTTCCCTCAAAATAAGAAAGAGCTCCTTCCACTGGGGGTCTCTCCTCTGTTCCCGTATCAGTTCTTCCCTGGAAAGGTTGGATACATCTATTCCCCTTACCTGACATGAGTCCTTAATTTTACAATCTGTATAGTTGGGTCTACTCAAAGATCGGTACTCTATGACTAATACCTTTCTTATATAGGATCTGAAAGCTATAATCTCATCTCAAGCATATATCTACTCATTCTGGGACTATGGGTCTTTTTCTTGAACACATGGATCAGGCTGATGGTCCGTTACAATTTTAAACGGTTTTCCCCAAAGAAAATGATGGAAAAACCTACATGCTTGTACAATGGCTAGTGCCTCTTTATCTGTAACTGAATAGCGTTTCTCTGTGTGGTTTAATTTCTTAGAGAAATATCCTACAGCCTGTAAATGAGTATTCCCTTTCTGCATTAATACCGCACCAATATGTTGATCACTTGCATCGGTGTAACCTCAAACTCTTTATTCAAATTGGGCAGTAACTAATACAGGAGCGTCCATCAATTTTTGTTTCAGTACATTAAAAGCTTCTTCACATTCCCGGCTCCACAAATTTCACATTTTACCATCAAATGAGTCAAGGGTGCAGCCATCTTGGCAAAATCTTTGATAAATTTACGATAAAACCCCACATTCCTATGAACCGCCTTACTTGTCTCGGATTTGTGGGTGGCGCCATATCTCAATGCCTTGTAAATCTTGGTGGTTCATTCTCCTCTGAAACAACATGTCCTGAAACTTTATAGATTGTTGGGCGAAATGACACTTAGAAATGTTTAACTTCAGTCCCATCTCTTGCATACTCCTAAATGTTAAAGTTAATCTGTGTACTAGTTCCTCAAAGGTATCTGCATACAAAATTACATCATCCAAATAAGTTTCTTATCCATCCCTGCTTGCTTAGAGGTCTCAGGACTTCCTGCATGACTCGTGAAAATTGGGGGTGCCACTGACAACCCAAATGGTAGTCGCCAAACCTATATAGGTTATTTCCATCAGAGAAGGTAGTAATATCCCTCGAGCTTTCCTCTAGCTGAACCTGATAATATGCATCTTTCATATCTAGGGTCACGTAGAACTTTTTTTCCTGCTACATTTTCTACCATCTCATCCAATCTAGGCAGAGGTTGAATGTCTTGTTTAATGTGGTTGTTCACACCTCGATAGTCAATGCATAATCTTTTCTTACCATCTGATTTACTCACTAGGACTATAGGGGCTAAATATGTTGCAGTGGAATCCTCAATATCCTTTTTTTCCAGCATTTCCTCTATCATACCCCTAATTATCTCCTTGGCTTGCTCAGGGTGTCTATACAGTGGCATTCTGACAGGGTCATTGTCCGTCATGGGGATCTGAGCATCGGGCACGTTAATTTTTCCTAGCTCGGAATCATCTAAAATGAATAGTTCATCAAACGACAACAAAAATCCTTTAGTTCCTTTTGTTCCTGGCTTAAGTGGATCTAACCGTAACTCCTGTAACAGTGATGAACTCTCCTTCTGTTTGAGCAACCGGTGTCTGATCACTATGAGGTAACATAGCATTTTCAATAGTAGGGGAGTTATACTGGCGGACTCGCTAGGATTACATATCATACAGTCTACAAATCACCCTTTTGACACGTACGGTCCTGTCCCCATTCATCCTTGAAAACTTCATAATGAGTAGGGCATAACTTAACATATTTCCATACAAGCCTCGTACAGTGTTTTTCCTCTTCAGACCCTTCATCATCAAACAATGATTTATATTCTACTTGACTATCATCCAGGGGCATATAGTGAGCAATGATTGTCCCAGGCTTAATTCTCAACCTTCTACGGTTCCGATTCCTAAGGGGTATGGACACTTGACCTTCATCATCAGACATACACACCCTAGCGGGTACACTTAAAACTTTCTTTTCTCCTTTCAATGTGCGAGGCCTTTCAACTAAATATAAGGTTTGTGGTTTCAAACTTCCCACTGACAAATCAGTACCATTGTATGGTTCAATTTCTAACGTTTTTCTAATCTGGACATAATTTATCTGTTCTTCTCTCTTACTCTTAATCATCTGAACTTTGGTCAATCGCGTTCCCCACTGAATCTTATCCTGCTCGGCATCCCACACAAAGGGTGCCCTGGCTATCAGATCTGCACCTAACAGAACATCCACATCCATATATTTATCAGACACAATAATAAATAAATGGTGAAACTTTATCTGTGGGCAAACATGCACCCTAAAAGTACTGAACCCTTCACTTCAAGATGGTGACCCGAGTAAGACTGCAACACCTTAGTGCATCGTCTGATCTGTTCTTGTTTCACCCTATGGCCTGCAGAGTTCTCTAGAAATTAGGGTAACTGTACTACCTGTATCTACCAGAGCAGTTACATTAGCATCAATTACTCTTATGGAGATAACCGGTATCGGTTATTCTATTTACTCTTATTGCTACCCTCTCCTTTTCTGGGCTATTCTTTGCAGATAACCTAACTTCTTCCTTTACTGCTTCACCTGAGATGTGACTAGACATGATTGCCATGGATGGGATTCCGAGGCTCCCAGATACATTACTATTACCTAGTCATTGATCTGGGTTGTGTCTGCTAAATGGTGGGGGGGGGGTTTTAAAGAGCGGGGGACTGAATGGCGGAGAAACATTACGCTGAGGTCCATAACCGGATTGATACCCAGGTGGTCCATAGTATCGGGACTGACCAGCGGTGGTCCGCTCTGGGCAGCTCCAATTTCCTTGCTTGTGACCTAGCTGTAGGCAGTCAAAACAGCTACCAGGAATTGGTTTCCTAGGGCAATTTTGTATCATATGTACTGCACCATTTTTACAATATCTGCATGTGTAGCTGCTATTGGGTGACTTTGGCTCCATATCTACAGGCTTCTTTCCTTCCCTAGCCTGTATCTTATTGACCATCAATAGCCGGTCAGCCCTCATCCGCTCCACCTCAGAAATAATCAGATCCTCACCCGAACCTTCAATGGTAAACATACTTAACCTTTCCCTTTCTTCCAAGCTAAGGTTCTTTATCATAACATGTTTCAATATGGTAATGGGGTTTGCCTTTTCCCCCCTAGGAAAAGAGCGAACAACAGCTTGATATTTAATTTTAAATTCTTGGGCAAATCTCCTAGGGTCATCCTCTAGGTCATATTGTAACTGGTAAAGTTGCTTCATAGCCTCGGCCAAACTCTCCGGACCCTGGAACTCTTGGTTTACCATAGCCTCTATCCCTTCTAGAGACCTCATATCTGGGTTCTCTTCCAGCCGAGAATCTATGAATAACCTCAATTCCTTATTCATCCTAGAGAGGGCAATAAATACTCTCTCCTCCGGGTCATCGGAAATAGCTCGTACTTGATTAAAGAATGTTCTCTTACACATATTTCCCTCCAATCGACTCAAATCATTCAGTTCTAACATTGCTATATCCTTAATATGTAAAGTGGTACTCCTCGCCCTCCTAGGGACAAAAGTGGGGTTAAAAGGGCTTGAGTTTATAACTCTGAAATTATTCTCAGTTAACCCTCTGAGCTGCATGGGATATCTATCTGCCATCATTTGTACCTGGGGATAGTCTCCCCTTTCCTGGGGTCTCTGCAATTCCCTAATTTGTACTTTCTCCCTTTGAGACATAGTATATCTGCCCATAGTCCGAATTTGAATCGAAGGGAGTCATTTTAGCGACCAGGGTGATTCTAGTTTTCTCACATGCCTAACGGGGGTAACCGCGGTAAAATTATATTGGCGGTCATCTCCCCGGGAGATTATTTGTCGTAAGTGGCGGTGAAGCCCAGAAAGGTAATCTCTTAATTCCCCACATCGCCCGTTGGTCCGTCCTGAACCGGATGTGATTAGTGAATTAATCATTATTGAATTAATTATTTAATAATTAAGTGACTGATTGTAGGAAGTGAGTATAGAGTACACATTAATTAATTGTGGGGTGGATTGTAATCAGTCTAATCAATTGCTAACACAGGCGTGGCTACGATTTGTGCAAGAGTAAGGTGTGAGAATCACCTTTATAAAGATTTACTTAATTGTACCATCAGTGGTTATTAATTATTTATTATTAAAACTGGGCCTCTACCCTTCAGACAGAACTGTTTGCCATACTCCTTGCACTCAAATGCGTCCATGTATCTAAGGTTAACTCTCTAATTGTAACTGATTCTCTGTCATCCATAAATGCTCTCAACTCATCAAGTATAACTTGTAGCATGCTCGTGTCAGAAGCCAGGCACAGGTATGGTAGGATTCTGGATAGTAGAGTCAGAGTGCACATGCTGTGGATTCCATCTCACATTGGTCTTCAGATGCATGATAGAACTGATAAATTGGCTAAGTTTTATGCTTTCAAAGAGGGGATAGATTACAATCTTGGCTTGTCAGTTAGCAGTTTGAGAACAATAATGCGAAAAGAACTTCAACTGAATTTTATTGACTTAAGACTCAGGGAGTTTGACACCAGTCAGTCCATCTATCATCATTCTATCATGCAGGAGGAGCCACATGTCTATGATGCATCCAACAAAATAAGTAGACTCTTGGATGTCACTACCGCCCGCCTCCGGCTGGGGTACAAGTATCTTTGGCAGGTTAAATCACCACCACCAGATGTAGACCAAACAAGATGTAAACTTTGCCAGTTGGATTATTGTCACACCCTGCGTCATTATGTACTGGAGTGCGATAAAATTAATGAATTCAGAGACTACTCATTCAGAAATGTTCAAGATATGTTAAAGTATTTTATCCACAGTGGTATATTACAGACCATTCTGGAAAAATACCCTGACTTTGCTCCCTGTAAATAAAGCATTGACACGTGTGTGTGTGTGTGTATGTACATGTGTGTATGTGTATGTGTTAGTTACTATTTTGTCCTAGGCACATGTCAATTAGACACTAGGCCTGTTGTATATATGTGTGTGTGTATGTGTATGTAAGGAAACACTTCGAAATGTTTCTGCCCCACCGGGAATTGAACCCGGCCCCTCCGTGCGTCAAGCAAGAGCTTTACCCACTAGGCCACCGGGGGGCGTGTGTATGTATATACATGTATGCGTGTGTATGTGTATATGTATATGTGTGTGTGTGTGACCCAACAATTAAAATTTGCACCAATAACTCATTACAGTTGTGGCTGGGTGTAGACTAATAGATTGCTCATTGCTTTATAATTTGTTCATGAGTGCAACCATGTACAGACGTAAGTAAATTTACTTACATGATTCATTACCTTGTAACTAGTGAATTAATTACCATTGTACCTTGTTCAGCTATCAAAACTTTGGGGCCCAGTCTCTGGACCCTATATATACCTCTGTAATCTGCAAATACCTTTGTAACTTGTCATGATTGTGACCATCTGAGTTCATTACCTTTGTAACTTGCTCAGCTATCAAACTTTGAGGTCCAGTCCCTGGACCCATTATGTACCTCTGTAATCTTTTGACTACCGCCCACAGGATGGGTATGGGGTGCATAATAAAGATATCAAACTAACTAGCTGACAAAGGTGTGAGAGTGGTCATGGGAATGTTTCCGCGTGTTCCCTCCCTTGTTTTGAATAGAACTCCCTCTCATGTACACAAACTCTTTAAAAATTTCTACACAAGACGGTCAACTTGCCTCTATAAACCTTATTTCTACTCACAATAATTATTACAATGAATACTAATACTAGAAAAATAATCAGACACAAAGAGAATTAATGTTATACGCTATATTACAGATTAACAAATATTCCAGAGAAAACATATTGGAACATACAATAACAGAGCAACAGAATGCGAGGGTGGGAATGAAGTGGAATTGTTTTATAGCACCATCTACATAAATAGTAATAATCACAATATTAATAATAATAATAATGAAAATTTTCTGAAGCTCATCACTAAAAATTTATACACCACATGTGACCCATTTAATCAGGGAAGGGGTTACTTTATTACATCATCCCCAGATTGCAGAAGCACTGCCCCCACCCCAGACTCACAAGCGTCAATCTGCAAGGAAAATGGTTTTGAAAAGTCTGGAGACATCTTGACATTCTGGTGTCCAAATAAAGGGAACTTTGTGACTGGTAAGTGAGGTTAGAGGTGCAACAATAACTGCAAAATTTTTACAGAATCTTCTATAAAACCCTACCATCCCTAGAAAACGTTGAAGGGATTTCCTGTCAGGGGGAACTGGATAATTTTTAATGGCCAGAATTTTTGTAAATTTAGGGGCCACTTTGCCACTAACTACTGCATGGACCAGAAAATTAATAGTAGATTGGCCAAAGGATGACTTTGATAAATTAACAGTTATATGAAAACTCTGGAAGGTCTCAAAGAGAGCCTTAAGCCTAAACACATGTTGGTCCCAAGTGTCCGACACAACAACTATGTCATCTAGGTAAGCTGCCGTGCCTTCAAGTCCTTTAATAGACTGATGGATAAGTCTCCTCTCCTTCTCTCTATCAAACTCCTCCTTAGCAAATGCACGCTGTTCTTTAGTTTGTTCAAGAGTGAGTCTGGCTAGTTCAAGCGCCAGTGAACCAGACTCACCTGTCGATAACCCCACACCTGTGACTTGCTGGTTTTGCTCAGGAGTTTTGTCTCTCCCATTTTGTAGAAACATTAATGGTGACCTACGATTAACAGCTCCTGTAGAGGGAGAAACACGAGACTGAAATGCCATAGTTTCAGTTTGTATTTTACTCCTTATAATATCACGCAGCTGAGCAGCAGTAAGGGTACGCTGGTATTCAACATTAATAGAACGAGCGATACGCCAACAACGCTGTAGAGAGAGTTTGGGCAACTTTAGTAGAGTTAACTCTCAACTTAACACGCTTTAACGCAAATGCACGGTACGACTGCAGGTTACTCACACGATAGCAGAGCTGACACACAATAGCAAAGCCAATATGCACACACACAATAGCAAGGCTGATACACAATAACAAACCAAATTGCAGAATACTCACAATAGCAGGCTGACCATAGTGAAGCGAATGCAAAGATGACACACAAAATTCGTGAAGCGTTGGCAAAGCGTAAGCAATGCCAGTTAGCAAGCTATCTAGATACAAGACTAGCTCCTGCGCGAACTTCAACTCTAGGTTCAACTCCTGCTCTAAGTCTCCAAATTCAGCTCCGGGACAGGCTACCCATATTACAACCTCAGGTTCAATGGCCTGTTAACCTGAGTGTAAAAGGGAGCTTGGAGCAAAGAAACACAGTAGAAGATGTATTGAAATTGTATTTCCTTCAAAAATCAGTTAGATTAATTCCAGACTTTTGTCTTTTCCTTCACCAAGTAATTGTGATTATATAAGACTTTTGTCTTTTCCTTTACCAAGTATTATAAAAGGGCTTTTTTTACACATATGTACACTATATACAAAGGAGTAGTATTTAGTGCACGCGACAGTTGTCTAGGCTAAGCAGCATCCAAAAGACAGACAACTTTCCACAACCAGCTCTATGCAGGAATTCCAATGACAAACCGCGAGTGGTATCCAAGTCACCTTTGTCATTGTTAAACTCGCATTTTAATTGGCTTAACCGAGTCGTTGATTTGATGATGGGGCCCCATCACCAAACCCTTAACGATAGTTCGCTGGTTGGAGGGGAGCCTATGTGGGTGTGTTTAACATGCTCCGAATAAAGGTTACATACTCTTTGCATGCAACATATACCAAGAATAACACTGGTCCTAGGACTGACCCCTGTGGTACGCTGCTCATCACAGGCGCCCACTGTGATACCTCATCATGCACCATGACCCGTTGTTGCCTCCCTGTGAGGTATTCCCTGATCCATTCCAGTGCCCTTCCTGTTATACATGCTTGTTCTTCCAACTTCTTTAGTAATCTCATGTGAGGAACTGTGTCGAAGGCCTTCCTGCAGTCCAGGAAAATGCAATCAGCCCACCCTTCTCTCTCTTCCCTTACCTCTGTTACTTTATCATAGAACTCTAGGAGGTTTGTTACACAGGATTTGCCTTCCCAAAATCAGTGCTGTCTGGTGTTTATTATCCTGTTCAGCTCGAGTGCTCCACCATTCTTTTCCTGATGATTTTCTCCAGGACTTTGCACACTATACATGTAAGTGACACCGGTCTATAGTTTAGTGCCTCTTTTCTGTCTCCTTTTTTAAAGATGGGGACTACATTGGCCTTCTTCCATACCTCAGGTATCTGCCCATTTTCAAGGGATGTGTTGAATATTATGGTAAGTGGCACACTCAGTGCCTCAGCTCCTTCCCGAAGAACCCACGGGGAGATATTGTCTGGACCCATCACCTTTGAGGTATCAAGGTCACTGAGTAACTGCTTCACCTCCTCCTCAGTTGTGTGTATGCCCTCTAGCACTTGATACATCCCTTGTTGGTGACGCACCCCGTCCTGTCTATCCAGCTGCCTTCCTTCCTCCACTGTGAATACTTCCTTAAACCTCAAGTTGAGCTCCTCACATATCTCTTGATCATTGCTTGTGAGTTCCCCATCTTCTCTCCTCAGCCTTATCACCTGGTCTTTAACTGTTGTCTTCCTTCTGATGTGACTGTACATCAGTTTCGGGTCGGACTTAACTTTCGATGCTATGTCGTTTTCGTACTGTTTCTGGGCCTCCCTCCGTACCTGTGCATACTCGTTTCTAGCTCTTCTACTACTCTCTTTGTTTACTTGGGTTCTTTGCCTTCTATACCTTTTCCATTCTCTGACACTCTGAGTCTTTGCCTCCCTGCACCTTTGGGTAAACCAGGGGCTCTTTCTGGCCTTCCTGTTTAATCTTTTTCCTCTGGGTATAAACCGTTTCTCTGCCTCCTTGCACTTTGCCCCTACGTATTCCATCATTTCATTTATTGTCTGTCCGTCCATTTCCCTTTCCCACTGAACCTCCTGCAGGAAATTCCTCATGCCTGTGTAGTTTCCTATTTTAAAATCTGGTTTGTCTCTTTCGGTACCGTTTTCCCTCTCCACCTGTAGCTCTACAATGTACTCAAAGCTCAGCACCATATGGTCACTGGCTCCCAGGGGGCTCTCGTGTGTTATGTCTTCAATATCTGAGCTGTTTAGGGTGAATACAAGGTCCAGTCTTGCTGGTTCATCTTCTCCTCTCACTCTGGTCGTGTCCCTGACATGTTGGTGCATCAGGTTTTCCAGTACCGCATCCATCATCTTGGCTCTCCAAGTTTCTGGACCCCCACGTGTTTCTTGGTTCTCCCAGTCGATCTCCCTGTGGTTGAAATCGCCCATGACCAGTAGCTTCGCTCTGCTCATGTGCGCTTTTCTTGCCACCTCCGCTAGAGTGTCCACCATCGCTGTTGTTCTCATCATATTCCTCACCTGGCCTCCTGCAGTTCTGTGGTGGGTTATACATCACTGCAATGATTATCTTGTGTTCCCCAGACTGGATGGTACCTACTATGAAGTTCCTTTCTCTACTCACCTCCATTCCTTCCATTTCCTCGAATTTCCAACGGTTCCTTACAAGCAGTGCGACCCCTCCTCCTATCTTTCCTCAGGATGTATGTATGTATGTGTGTATGTGAGGTCTGCGAGTAACATGTAGTCTACAGTGCTCCTCTACCTGGCCTGACCTGACACACCTGATCTACCAGTTAATGTATTCTATGATTCACCTGTCTGCTCGCCCTTTTCTACTAGAAATTACCAATTGCTATTTGTTACCAAGTACTTGATATCCTATTCCTTATCTTACTATGAGAGTTGACCGTTCACAAACAGCTTAGCGGTTAGGTAATTGGAACTTACTCCCGACACCCCGAAAACCACGCATAGGTGAATACTTGCGATGCGATGCAGATTGTCCAGCGTGTAGTATCCTGTAGATTGTCCAACTCGATGTGATGTTCTGGCGTATATCCACTTTCGTTTCTTGTCGATATATAATATAACCTATTCACTGTATTTCTTTCACTTGTCACATATTTATTTCACTTTATTATCTAGGGTGACACACGTGGCAACGTCGCCTGGAGCACACTAAGCCCACTGACCCCGCCACCAAATATTTAATATTTGCACCAATAACTCATTACAGTTGTGACCGGATGTAGACTAGTAAATTGCTCATTACTTTATAATTTGTTTATGATTGCAACCATGTATAAACGTAAGTAAGTAAATTTAGTTACATGAAACTTGTGAGTTCATTACCTTTGTAACTTGTTCAGTTATCAAAACTTTGGGGCCCAGTCCCTGGACCCAATACTTCTATAATCTGTAAATACCTTTGTAACTTGTCATGATTGTGACCAGATCTACCTGAGTTCATTGCCTTTGTAACTTGGTCGCTATCAAAACATTGAGGCCCAGTCCCTGGACCCATTATGTACCTGGAGTCTACCTGGAGAGAATTCCAGGGGTCAACGCCCCTCGGCCCGGTCTGTGACCAGGCCTCCTGTTGGACCAGAGCCTGATCAATCAGGCTGTTACTGCTGGCCGCACGCAGTCCAACATACGAACCACAGCCCGGCTGATCAGGTACCGACTTGAGGTGCCTGTCCAGTGCCTGCTTGAAGACAGCCAGGGGCTTGTTGGTAATCCCCCTGATGTATGCTGGGAGGCAGTTGAACAATCTTGGGCCCCTGACACTTATTGTTAGTTACCATTTTGTCCTAGGCACATGTCGATTTAACACTAGGCCTGTTCTATGTATGTGTGTGTGTGCGTGTGTTAGGAAACACTTCGAAATGTTTCCGCCCCGCCTGGAATTGAACCCGGGCTTCAGGCGAGAGCTTTAGCCATCAGGCCACCGGGGCTGTGTATGTTTTGTGTTGTCCCTCAACGTGCTAGTGGCACCCCTGCTCTTCATTGGGGGGATGTTACATCGCCTGCCGAGTCTTTTGCTTTCGTAGGGAGTGATTTTTGTGTGCAAGTTTGGTACTAAGCCCTCGAGAATTTTCCATGTGTATATAATAATGTATCTCTCCCGCATGCGTTCTAGAGAGTACATGTTTAGGAACTTCAACCGTTCCCAGTAGTTGAGGTGGTTTATCGCACTTATGCGTGCGGTGAAAGTTCTCTGCTCATTTTCAAGGTCAGCAATTTCACCCGCCTTGAAAGGTGCAGTTAGTGTGCAGCAATATTCCAGCCTAGATAGAACAAGCGATCTGTAAAGTGTCAACATGGGCTTGGCATCCCTGGTTTTGAAGGTTCTCATTATCCATCCTGTCATTTTTCGAGCAGATGCAATTGCTACATTCTTATGGTCCTTGAAGGTGAGATCCTCTGACATGATCACTCCCAGGTCTTTGACATTAGTTTTTCGCTCTATTGTGTGGTTGGAATTAGTTTTGTACTCCGATGAGATTTTAATTTCTTCACGTTTTCCGTATCTGAGTAATTGAAATTTCTCATCATTGAACTTCATATTGTTTACTGCAGCATGAGAAAACAATGAGTGCATGGGCATGTCATTTATTGCCTTTTCGAAGTCATTTGGCGTCGTGATGATGTCAGAAAGGCATGCGTCTGTCAAGTTCTGTGGCACTCTCATAAAAAAATCATTTAGGTTTTCGATTTTCAGGCTGGTTAGTGGCTCGCTAAAGACTGGGTCATACTGGGATTTAAGTAACTCACTCATTTCCTTGCTGTCATCTGTGTAGGACCCATCCGGTTTAAGTAGGGGCCCAATACTGGTTGTTGTTCTCGACTTAGATTTTGCATAGGAAAAGAAATACTTAGGGTTTCTTTCAATTTCATTTATGGCTCTTAGTTCTTCCCGTGTCTCTTGATTCCTATAAGATTCCTTTAGTTATAATTCGATGTTTGCTATTTCTCTGACTAGTGTCTCCCTACGTATTTCAGAGATATTGGCCTCCTGTAGCCGCTCTGTTATTCTTTGCCTTCGCCTGTATAGGAGCGCCTTTCTCTTCTAGTTTGCATCTTCTCCTCCTTTTCCTTAAGGGAATTTGCCTTGAGCAAACCTCAAGTACCACAGAGTTAATTTGTTCTAGACATAGGTTGGGATCCGTGATGCTAAGGCAATCTTCCCAGTTTATATCATTTAGGACTTGGTTTACTTGGTCCCACCTTATTTTTTGTTATTGAAGTTGAATTTGGAGAAAGCTCCCTCGCGGCTGATCACATTTTGTTGATCTGGGCCCCCGCATGCATGTCTGGACCTCTATTATGTTGTGATCTGAGTATATTGTTTTTGATATGATGACATTTCGTATCAGATCATCACTGTTGGTGAAGATGAGGTCCAGCGTATTCTCTAATCTTGTGGGCTCTACTATTTGCTGGTTTAAGGTGAACTTGGTGCAGAGATTTAAAAGTTCATGCATGTGTGAATTTTCATCTGAGCTGCCTCCTGGTGTTATCTCTGCTACCACATTGTTTGCAATGGTCCTCCATTTTAGGTGCCTGAGGTTGAAATCCCCAGTAGCAAGATGTTGGGGCAGGAGCTGGAAGATTTTCCAGACAGTGGTCAATTTTCAAAGCTGTTCCCGGAATTGTTGGGACGTTGCATCCGGGGGCTTGTAGACAACGACGATGACTAGGTTTTGATTCTCGACCTTTATTGCTAATACTTCAACTACATCATTTGAGGCATTTAGTAGTTCTGAACATATAAGTGACTCTGTAATCTTTTGACTACCACCCACAGGATGGGTATGGGGTGCATAATAATGATATTAAACTAACTGTTGTGGCTCGCATCTTGTTTGGGAACCTTAATAAAAAACAAGGAAACTACCCAACTTTGGTTACTACTTCCGATAAAGTCTTGTACTTAACACTGCGTCAATAACTACACTGTTACGTCAATAACTGCACTGTTACGTCAAATGGAATCAATAACTTTGCTGTTACATCACAAAGAGTTAAGAACATTGCTGCTACTTCCTCACAATGAGTAATTATCATGGTTATCTTATTATATATCCCATTTATCTAACATCAGAAGAAATTTTACACTCATATCATAATGAATGGAATTTTGTGTATAAATAAATGTATCTACTCCTCCGACAGTACTTAAGTAACTGGTCTTTTATTAACCCTGGAAAACTGATCTTTACTTTATGTTGCTTAGATTATTTTATTACATTATTGTTCTTCTTAATATGTCTGTGTGAATTTTCAACATATTTCGTAGTATGAACAGTTGTCATTGTTTTCCATTTTCTCAATACTGCAGATTAAAAATTATCTGTATATGCTCATTGAACATCCTTAAATATACTCCTTTGAGAGTCGTTTTTAACCACAGATAAAGTTATCGAATATAATGGTGTAACAATGTTTACAAAATTGTCGGTTTTGTGAAACCCTTTTTTAAAGAACAGTCAAGTATGATTATATTAATAATCATCGGTGACATAGTGTGATATTTTATAAAGAAGTGGTGGTAATATGTAAATTACTGAATAAATATGTTAAACTGCGTATTGTTTCATTTATATGTTTGTAAGTGTGTTACTGTCGGAGTTGTCTGGCGTCCATTACAATCTCCGACTTATCTGCCAGCTGCATCCTTTATAACCAAGCAGGTGGACCATCACTCTTGGTCTACTGTAAGTCATCTTACATGACACGTTAAATAATGATAATCTTACGCGACATGGTTCAGTAAGGATGCTATAGAGAGTTTGCAAATCACATGACTCCAGCAACTGTGTACTCCTTTTTGATTAGGCCTCCCTGATCAATAAGGCTGTTGGTGCTAGCCGCACGAAGTCTAACGTATGCACTACATCTCAGCATTCTCTCTGAGCGATGCCCCACACATCCATGGATATGATCCTGGATGATAGTGTCACTCTCTGTACCTGAGTGACATTTACATCCATGGCTGGATGTCATCTTTGCTCTGAATTGATAAAGCCACTGGTTGGCGAAGTCTTCAAATTAAGATTTTCAGAAGTTCCACATTTAGTTAAGTTAGACCCGCGTCTGGGAACACTTGTTTCCTGACAAACATCCAGTGTGAAGCAGCTGGTATAGATGTGCAACAGGAAAATGTAGGACAACTCTCTCAGTCACTTAGAAATTTGTTGTTGATTCTCAACTAGGATATCGCCAGAAAATGAGAACTTCTCAGGAATTCTTCAGACATTGGCTTACTTTCTTGTCATAGACAAGTTAGTTAGCATTAGCAAATTATACAGGTGATTTTCAAACAAATCATGTATCATATTGAAGGGTTTATCATGAATGAATCCCCAAGATGCGTCACTCCTAGTGGTGTCACAACTCCACTTGAATTAGATACTATGTTTAAGTCATGCTTTCATAATGGTGTATAAGCTGGTGTGCCTCAGGATGACTTTCTCACTTAATTCTGCCACATATGAATGTAGTTTTTCCTGTCAAAGAGTTACGTAAAGAATTATAATAGTGATAGCAGAATAAGTAATATTGCAGTTATGTGTATAAATTCGAAAAGAGCCAAGAGTCTGAAGGTTAAAGGTATCATTCTTACTTTTGTTTCTGACCACAACAACAGATGAATCACGCAACAGTAACTGTTGTTACCTGAGCCTCGGATCTGAGCGTAGAATGAATCTATTATGCTCTTCATCGGTATCATTACATTGATAAGGCTATTATTTTGATAACTTATATATTGATGTAATTTCATATAATTATTGTTCTTATTCTTTGATATGGACAACTGTTTCCTCATTCTTTTATAAACTGAGAATAAAAGGATCTATAGAAAACATCACTATTTTTACTGATCTACAATGTACACTATAATTAAACAGTGTATTTGTTCAGCAAGCCTAGTGTTCCCTTGCTCTTCACCATCCACCCAGGTACCCTCCCAAGCCTAGCGTTCCCTTGCTCTTCACCATCCACCCAGGTACCCTCCCAAGCCTAGCGTTCCCTTGCTCTTCACCATCCACCCAGGTACCCTCCCAAGCCTAGCGTTCCCTTGCTCTTCACCATCCACCCAGGTACCCTCCCAAGCCTAGCGTTCCCTTGCTCTTCACCATCCACCCAGGTACCCTCCCAAGCCTAGCGTTCCTTGCTCTTCACCATCCACCCAGGTACCCTCCCAAGCCTAGCGTTCCCTTGCTCTTCACCATCCACCCAGGTACCCTCCCAAGCCTAGCGTTCCCTTGCTCTTCACCATCCACCCAGGTACCCTCCCAAGCCTAGCGTTCCCTTGCTCTTCACCATCCACCCAGGTACCCTCCCTGTACACAACTTGTGGCGCCTCCACTCTTCCTGAATGACACCTTCCACATATAAATGGGTGGGGATCCAGGATGATGACGCCATTCAAGTAACTTTCCATGCAAGCATGGCTGGCCTTTGAGAGATATGGTCATATATGAGCAGTATTCCTCCAGTTCAGGGAATGCACCAAGTAAAGGACCTGTGTGAAGGGTGACATATGATGAAATAACATTTACTCAAAAAAATTGGCTTTATCTGCAGCTCCAAAGCTCCTTTACTGACAGATGGGTAATGTCAGAAGCTTTACTAATGTTGCATGCAATGAGGAACACAAACCCGCGAGAAAGAAAAGTGCATTCCTCTTATTATTATTATTATTTGCATTCATGGGAAGTGCTAAACCTGTAAACGTTACTCAGTATCTAGGGTAATGGGAGGGGGGCAACCAGGTTCAATCTTGATCCAATTCCATGGATCACGAGTCTCTCACTGGCATTAAAGAACCTCCTTTGAGGGACGATCCTCTTGGTAACTCTCAGCCCCAAAACTCAGAAATGTCTTCCCTCAGTAAAAGACGATTTGAAATGTAATGGGCAATCATCTAAACATTTGAAATGTAATGGGCAATCATCTAAACATTTGAAATGTAATGGGCAATCATCTAAACATTTGAAATGTAATGGGCAATCATCTAAACATTTGAAATGTAATGGGCAATCATTTAAACATTTTTGCTCTTGAAAACATAAACAGCATATATTGTTAAAAGTGCGGTCTGAAGGGTTCCTTATAAATGCATCATCATGTTAAAGTGCGGTCTGAAGGGTTCCTTATAAATGCATCATCATGTTAAAGTGCGGTCTGAAGGGTTCCTTATAAATGCACCATCATGTTAAAGTGCGGTCTGAAGGGTTCCTTATAAATGCACCATCATGTTAAAGTGCGGTCTGAAGGGTTCCTTATAAATGCACCATCATGTTAAAGTGCGGTCTGAAGGGTTCCTTATAAATGCACCATCATGTTGGTAAAAAGCATTGCTGTCAGTAAAGAAGAAGCAGTCTTTAACAGCCAAGTTCAGCTACTGTCTCATATAAGTATCAATTTAAAGACCATGTCGAAGGACTTAAGCAGCTAGTGACAACAACACTTTTGTTAAGAGTGTTATTAGTGACTCAATATTCAATACCATGCAGTCCTTATGTTGATTATAAGTTCCCTCACAGATGAGTAAATATCCTTGTAAGTAAACATATTAGTGGAAATATGAGAAAGATAAGGGTAATGGTGTTATCGTAATGAACAAATTGTATTAGCCGAGCGAACTAAATTTACTCTTATTTAAGACGAGTTGTTGCCATTGATTTTAAAATAAGAACATAACCAGGTTTTTAAGGTAATTAAAAACTAATGGCGTTCTGATCGATGATTATGTTGTGTAGACAGAGCTGTATGTAACTAGTTTAAAACTTATTATTATGTACAGGTTGCCAAAAGTTCATAAAGTTGATCATTGACTTAGGTATGCAGTTAGAAGCCTGAGTAGATATATAACCCACTATGATAACATGAACGTAGATAAGTATGTTTATGGAGCAACTTGCAATGTGAACAGACTGACTGATGTTGTAGTGGCCAGGCTTAGGCTTGGCTACAAGTACTTCTGGCAGTTTGGGAGACACACAGATGATGATCAAACTAAATGCAAATTATGTGATCAGGCATATGGTCACTATCTTGAACACTATGTGCTGAATTGTCCACTTATTGAGGAATATAGAGATAGACAGTATAATAACCTATGTGACATGTCAAGATATCTTATTCATGAAATAAGAAGCCAGTTGTATTAAGCAAATTTCCTAAATTTGCTTGTAACAGATAATTGAAATGTAGATATAAACCCAAATGTACAATTGTTAACCCCTTTGGGGCCTACTAGGCCTTTTGTGTATACATATGCTCTTGCGCTACCGTCCACAGGATGGATATGGGGTGCACAATAAACTAGCCACTTCGGTGGCAATATCTAAAAATCTGACTTAGGTATATGTAATCCACTCTTGGTTCATTTATTGTAATTATTCTTCATCATATTTCCACTAATATGGTAAATAAGAATGTGATGGTATGAGGATGTAAGATGTGATGGTGTGAGGGTGTAATGGAAGTAGGGTGTGACGGTGAGGGTGCACATCCTCTCTCCCTAGGTAGATCTCTTGTTTAAAAGTAAGAGAAGTGTGAGGGAGGGAGTAAGAATAAGAAAGAGATAAAAGGGATACACTGCCTAATACACTGTATTTAACATGTCTCTCAACGTTTAAGACAATAGTGAAGACAACTTGAATGATTTAGTTTACTATTATAGTACATTACGTATTACATGAGTAATGAAGAATTATGTTGCTGAGCAGCAAAACTGTAGTGTATATAACTTCAAGGTAACTATTGACGAAATTTATTCAATACTAACGAAACGCATAAAAAATGTCGTTCGTTTACGACGATGGTTGACCCAGGACCGACAAAAGATAATGTTTTATATTTAAATGTCCAGACAGAGTTGGTTCATCAACGAGTGCACTGTTGCTCCTCCCGGTTCACCAATCAACTGGTAAGATTCATCAATTTTAGACACCTTATTGCTTTTAATTTGTAATTGGAACTAGTTTCACTAAAATGCCTTTAGAGTATATGGTAACTGAAACTGAGTATTGCACAGATATGATAAAAACTTCAATATCATGTTAATCATATAATGTAGTGTACCTGTAACAATGTCTAGATTATTTAAGGAGTCATTGACCCGGTCTCAGACAGCACCTTCCAGGTCATGAATCAGACCGCACCTTCCAGGTCATGTCTCAGACCGCACCTTCCAGGTCATGTCTCAGACCGCACCTTCCAGGTCATGTCTCAGACCGCACCTTCCAGGTCATGTCTCAGACCGCACCTTCCAGGTCATGTCTCAGACCGCACCTTCCAGGTCATGTCTCAGACCGCACCTTCCAGGTCATGTCTCAGACCGCACCTTCCAGGTCATGTCTCAGACTGCACCTTCCAGGTCATGTCTCAGACCGCACCTTCCAGGTCATGTCTCAGACCGCACCTTCCAGGTCATGTCTCAGACCGCACCTTCCAGGTAATGTCTCAGACCAAACTTCCAGGTCATGTCTCAGACCGCACCTTCCAGATCATGTCTCAGACCGCACCTTCCAGGTCATGTCTCAGACCGCACCTTCCAGGTCATGTCTCAGACCGCACCTTCCAGGTCATGTCTCAGACCGCACCTTCCAGGTCATGTCTCAGACCGCACCTTCCAGGTCATGTCTCAGACTGCACCTTCCAGGTCATGTCTCAGACCGCACCTTCCAGGTCATGTCTCAGACCGCACCTTCCAGGTCATGTCTCAGACCGCACCTTCCAGGTAATGTCTCAGACCAAACTTCCAGGTCATGTCTCAGACCGCACCTTCCAGATCATGTCTCAGACCGCACCTTCCAGGTCATGTCTCAGACCGCACCTTCCAGGTAATGTCTCAGTCCGCACCTTCCAGGTCATGTCTCAGACCGCACCTTCCAGGTCATGTTTCAGACCGCACCTTCCAGGTCATGTCTCAGACCGCACCTTCCAGGTCATGTCTCAGACAGCACCTTCCAGGTCATATCTCAGACCGAACCTTCCAGGTCATGTCTCAGACCGCACCTTCCAGGACATGTCTCACACCGTGCCTTCCAGGTCATGTCTCAGACCGCACCTTCCAGGTCATGTCTCAGACCGCACCTTCCAGGTCATGTCTCAGACCGCACATTCCAGGTCAGGTCTCAGACCGCACCTTCCAGGTCATGTCTCAGACCGCACCTTCCAGGTCATGTCTCAGATCGCACCTTCCAGGTCATGTCTCAGACCGCATTTTCCAGGTCATGTTTCAGACCGCACCTTCCAGGTCATGTCTCAGACCGCACCTTCCAGGTCATGTCTCAGACCGCACCTTCCAGGTCATATCTCAGACCGCACCTTCCAGGTCATGTCTCAGACCGCACCTTCCAGGTCATGTCTCAGACCGCACCTTCCTGGTCATGTCTCAGACCGCACCTTACAGGTCATATCTCAGACCGCACCTTCCAGGTCATGTCTCAGACAGCACCTTCCAGGTCATATCTCAGACCGAACCTTCCAGGTCATGTCTCAGACCGCACCTTCCAGGACATGTCTCACACCGTGCCTTCCAGGTCATGTCTCAGACCGCACCTTCCAGGTCATGTCTCAGACCGCACCTTCCAGGTCATGTCTCAGACCGCACATTCCAGGTCAGGTCTCAGACCGCACCTTCCAGGTCATGTCTCAGACCGCACCTTCCAGGTCATGTCTCAGATCGCACCTTCCAGGTCATGTCTCAGACCGCATTTTCCAGGTCATGTTTCAGACCGCACCTTCCAGGTCATGTCTCAGACCGCACCTTCCAGGTCATGTCTCAGACCGCACCTTCCAGGTCATGTCTCAGACCGCACCTTCCAGGTCATGTCTCAGACCGCACCTTCCAGGTCATGTCTCAGACCGCACCTTCCTGGTCATGTCTCAGACCGCACCTTACAGGTCATATCTCAGACCGCACCTTCCAGGTCATGTCTCAGACAGCACCTTCCAGGTCATATTCAGACCGAACCTTCCAGGTCATGTCTCAGACCGCACCTTCCAGGACATGTCTCACACCGTGCCTTCCAGGTCATGTCTCAGACCGCACCTTCCAGGTCATGTCTCAGACCGCACCTTCCAGGTCATGTCTCAGACCGCACATTCCAGGTCAGGTCTCAGACCGCACCTTCCAGGTCATGTCTCAGACCGCACCTTCCAGGTCATGTCTCAGATCGCACCTTCCAGGTCATGTCTCAGACCGCATTTTCCAGGTCATGTTTCAGACCGCACCTTCCAGGTCATGTCTCAGACCGCACCTTCCAGGTCATGTCTCAGACCGCACCTTCCAGGTCATATCTCAGACCGCACCTTCCAGGTCATGTCTCAGACCGCACCTTCCAGGTCATGTCTCAGACCGCACCTTCCTGGTCATGTCTCAGACCGCACCTTACAGGTCATATCTCAGACCGCACCTTCCAGGTCATGCCTCAGACCGCACCTTCCAGGTCATGTCTCAGACCGCACCTTCCAGGTCATGTCTCAGACCGCACCTTCCAGGTCATGTCTCAGTCCGCACCTTCCAGGTCATGTCTCAGACCGCACCTTCCAGGTCATGTCTCAAACCGCACCTTCCAGGTCATGTCTCAGACCGCACCTTCCAGGTCATGTCCTCGTCATTTTTGATTCGGGTCTTACCTGTCTATTTTCAAATGCAACCAACTTTTTTGAGAGAAGAATTTATAATCAAGAAATCAGTAAAAACTAGTGCATAGTATAGCAGTTTTAGACATATATAAGTTACAATAGCAGAGAGTAATTCCTCGGTGATACAGAGACGTATGTAGACTTATATAGTTATGAACAACAAGTGCACAATACCGTGACTTGAAAAATACTCAAATAGCCCACACATAATAATAATAATATCTTTATTCTACAAGTACAAGGTATACAAGGCCTAGTTGACATCAATGACATAATACTGTATAGAAAGCCGCTTGTTATGCTGAGCATTTCGGGAAACTTGGGTCAGTTTAGTCCCAGGATGCGACCCACACCAGTCCACTAACACCCAGGTACACATTTTACTGATGGGTGAAAAGAGACAGCAGGTGTCTTATGGAAACACGTGCTAATATTTTCCCGACGTACCGGGGGATCGATCCCAGGAACTCAGCTCACACACTGAGGTCCAGGAATACATACATTCCTCTATGTATGTATGACGTTCTTTGTCTCCTCAGAGATCCACTCACCTTTTTTTTCCTTCATTAATTCTATAATTCACCACGTCTTTCATAGACTCATGTGCTGACAAGTCCACTCCCAAATATCTGAATATATTCACTTCCTCCATTCTCTCTCTCTCTCTCTCTCTCTCTCTCTCTCTCTCTCTCTCTCTCTCTCTCTCTCTCTCTCTCTCTCTCTCTCTCTCTCGCTCTCTCTTTCTCTCTCTCTCTCCAATCGGATATCTAATTTTTAGTTACCTAAAGTTTTGTTACCCTCATCACATTGCTCTTTCTTATGTTTACTTTAAATTTCCTTCTTTTGCATAACCTACCAAACTCGTCCACCAACCTATATATATATATATATATATATATATGCACGCTCTCTGCCAGTCCCTAGGTACCTTACCCTTTTCTATACATTTATTAAATAATAGCACCAACCACTCCAGAACTCTATCCCCGCCTGCTTTTAACATTTCAAGCTTCATCCCATCAATCCCAGCTGCCTTACCACCTTTCATTCTATCCACTGCCTCACGAACTTCCCGCACACTCACAATTGGCTCTTCCACACTCATTCAAGATGTTATTCCTCCTTGCCCTATACACGAAATCATAGTTTCCCTGTCTTAATCAACATTTAACAACTCCTCAAAATATTCCCTCCATCTTCCCGATACCTCTAACTCTCCATTTAATAACTCTCCTCTTCTATTTTTAACTGTCAAATCCATTTGTTCCCTAGGATTCCTCAACTTATTAATCTCACTTCAAATTTTTACTTATTTTCAACAAAATTTGTTGATAACATCTCACCTACTCTCTCATTTGCTCTCTTTTTACATTGCTTCACAACTCTCTTAACCTCTTTTTCTCTATATATACTCTTCCCTCCTTGCATCACTTATACTTTGTTAAAAACCTCTCATATGCTAACTTTTTCTCCCTTACTACTTACTCTCTTTACATTATCATTCCACCATTCGCTCTTCTTCCCTCCCGCACCCACTCGCCTGTAACCACAAACTTCTGCTGAACACTAACACTACATTCTTAAACCTACCCCATACATCTTCGACCCCATTGCCTACACTCTCACTAGCCCATCTATCCTCCAGTAGTTGTTTATATCTTACCCTAACTACCTCCTCTTTTAGTTTATAAACCTTCACCTCTCTCTTACTTACTGATTCTATTTTCCTTGTATCCCATCTACCTTTTACTCCCACTTTAGCTACAACTAAAAAGTGATCTGATATATATGTGGCCCCTCTATAAACATGTACATCCTGAAGTCCACTCAACAGTCTTTTATCTACCAATATGTAGTCCAACAAACTACTGTCATTACGCCCTACATCATATCTTGTATACTTATTTATCCTCTTTTTCTTAAAATATGTATTACCTATAACTAAACCTCTTTCTATACAAAGTTCAATCAAAGGGCTCCCATTATCATTTACACCTGGCACCCCAAACTTACCTACCACACCCTCTCTACATGTTTCTCCTACTTTAGCATTTAGGTCCCCTACCACAATTACTCTCTCACTTGGTTCAAAAGTTCCTATACATTCACTTAACATCTCCCAAAATCTCTCTCTCTCCTCTACACTCCTCTCTTCTCCAGGTGCATACACGCTTATTATGACCCACTTTTCACATCCGACCCTTATTTTAATCCACATAATCCTTGAATTTACACATTTATATTCCCTCTTTTCCTTCCATAACTGGTCCTTCAACATTATTGCTACCCCTTCCTTAGCTCTACTCTCTCAGATACTCCTGACTTAATCCATTTATTTCTCCCCACTGAAACTCGCCTACCCCCTTCAGCTTTGTTTTGCTTAGGCCAGGACATCCAACTTCTTTTCATTCATAACATCAGCAATCATTCTTTCTTATCATCCGCACTACATCCATGCACATTCAAACAACCAAGTTTTATAAAGTTTTTCTTCTTCTTTTTTAGTAAATGTGTACAGGAGAAGGGGTTATAGCCATTGCTCTGGCATTTTAGTCGCCTCATACGACACGCATGGCTTGCTGAAGGAAATATATATATAAGGGGCTAGTAACCCTTCTCCTGTATATATTACTAAATGTAAAAGGAGAAACTTTCGTCTTTCCTTTTGGGCCACCCTTTCCTCGGTGGGAAACGGCCGACGTGTTGAAAGAAGATATATATATATATATATATATATATATATATATATATATATATATATATATATATATGCAAAAAAACCACTATAGAAAAATAAACGAAATTCCAAGCGCTTTCGTGACTTCTCACATTATCGAGGAATTATAAAATACAAAACATCAACAAGAAGACATATAAAGAGGAAAGACTACACCTCACAATCACGTCACCATAACAAAGACAGCACATCACAGTAGCTTTGACAGCACCCGACTTTGTGAAGCGCACCTGATTCTAAACCAAAGCATTAATACTTTTACTTGTGTAATGTATAATTATAAATAAATTCATTCAACTGTTTTTTATGAAACATAATTCTATTATATTCCTCTCAAATGGACTTGTTCATACAACTTTCTCATATTTAAAAATAAATTTGGGAATGGTTAAAATCTCTCACATGAATAAACAGCGCATTATAATATTGTCCAGTTCTAATGCTATATTTATGTTTTTTTTTAATCTTAGTTCAAGACTTTTACCATTTTTACCCATAATAAACTTTATCATATTTTACAAGGAATCTTATAGACACATCAGTCAGCATTTTGGGGAAAATTTTGTATCAAAAGTTTTTTTTACTGTATCAAGATTTTTATATACAACTTTGATATTAAAAGTGTTAAGAAGGGAAGGCATATCAACCACGTTTTCATGGTAAGGGAGAACCAACATATTTCTAGTTGAATAAAGTTGGTTGTCTCTTTTTGGATTGTAAAAAAGTATTTCTAGCTATTTTAAATGATTTATCTAAATGCTGACTGTGGTGTGTATAAGATTCCTTGTAAAATATGCGATAAAATTTATTACGGTCAAACTGGTAAAATTCTTGAACTAAGATTAAAGCAACATAAATATAGCATTAGAACTGGACAAGATTCTAATGTTCTGTTTATTCATGTGAGAGATTTTAACTATCCAATTGATTTTCAAAATGGTGAGAAAGTTGTATGAAGTAGTTCATGGTTGACAGTGACACATCTGTTCAAGATGTACAGTATATGTAATAATGATCATTGTCTTTCTAAGCCTGATGGAGAAGTCCGCCGCTACCAGGACTAAGAAGCAATCAGGAGCTGTTGCATAAAGGGAAATAGTAAGAGATCGGGGTGCCGCTATCAGCACTCAGAAGTCTGACGATGCTGCATCACAGACAAAGAAACAAAAATTAAATCAGAAGTTCATCAAGGATGCTGTTCATGGGTATCTCTCTGGCCCCTCTCTGTGTCACCATCATCAACACCCCGCAGTTTCAACGGCAGGTAAACATAACTATTTTTTTTTTTTCATTAAGTATGACTGTCACAAAGCGCTGTCATTTGAATGGTGCCCTTTTATATCTTCGGTAAATATTGATTACTTTGATTACATCTATTGAAAATTTTTTGCAAAATATATTTTTAATTGTGTTCCACAAAGTTAAGTTTTACAATGTCTTGACGGCACACGTTATGGGGCCATTTAGTATAGTATTATGAAGATTTAGCCTACGATACACCATTATAGTCATACAATGTGGTATATTTAAATTAGGATCCTAAAATACGAAAATATGAAGCAAATTCGATGTTTACTGTGATTGGTGTCCCTGATGATCGCCTCTTTTCATTTTAGTCACTACTATATATATATATATATATATATATATATATATATATATATATATATATATATATATATATATATATATATATATATATATATATATATATAAACAGAAACACTATGAAAAAATAGAAGAATTCCAAGCGCTCAGTATACTCACATTATCATAGTTCCTTGATAATGTGGTAGTCAACGCTGAATTCTTCTATTTTTCATAGGGGTTAATCTTATATTTGATATCCCCTTTTACTGTCATCTTTTGCATATATATATATATATATATATATATATATATATATATATATATATATATATATATATATATTAATAAACATCGGCCGATTCCCCCCAAAGTCAGGGGGGCCCCAAAAAAGAAAAACTTCATCATCATTCACTCCATCACTGTCTTGCCAGAGGGTGCTTTACACTACAGTTATAAAACTGCAACATTAACCCCCCCTCCTTTAGATTGCAGACACTGTACTTCCCATCTCCAGGACTCAAGTCCGGCCTGCCGGTTTCCTGAACCCCTTCATAAATGTTACTTTGCTCACCTCCAACAGCCCTCAAGTATTTAAAACCATTTGTCTCCATTCACTCCTATCTAATACGCTCACCATGCTTGCTGGGGAAATCCAAGCCCCTCGCACACAAAACCTCCTTTACCCCCTCCCTCCAACCTACCCTAGCCCCGACCCCTACCCTGCCTTCCCTCCACTACAAGTTATACACTCTCGAAATCATTCTGTCTCGTTCCATTCTCTACATGTCTGAACCACCTCCCAAAAACCCCTCCTCAGCTCTCTGGATAATAGTTTTGGTAATCCCGCACCTCCCCCTAATTTCCCAAACTCGAATACTTTGCATTTTATTCACACCCACATTGACCTCAGACATGACACTCCCTGCCTCCAGCCCTCCTCGTTTAACATTATCACCTCTTCACACCCATATAAGAGTGTTGGTATAACTATACTCACATACATTCCCCTCTTTCTTCCATGGACAAAGTTCTTTGTCTCCACAGACTCGAAGTGCTCCACTCACCCCTTTTTCCCCCCACAATTCTAGTTCCCTCATCCTTCATAGACCCATCTCTGACATTCCACTCCCAAATATCCAACATTCACCTCCTCCATACTCTTTTCCCCCAATCCCGATATCAATCTTTCGTCACCCAATCTTTGTTATCCTCATCACTTTCTCTTTCCTACATTCACTTTCATTTTTTTTTTTAAAACCCACCCAAAAACATCCACCAACCTCTAACTTCTCTTCAGAATCTCCCAAAAGCCCGTGTCATCAGCAAAAAAACCTGTTGCTCCACTTTGTATTTGATTCTTTTTTTATTTTAACACCATGGTTGTACATTATTATTTCTATGGTTGTACATAATTATATACCATGGTTGTACATCATATCCATGTTTGTCATTATATATCATGGTTGTACATTATATACCATGGTTGTACATTATATGTACAACCCCATCTATAAATATATTGAACAACCACGGTGACATGCAACATCTGCCACATTGCCCCTCTATCTACCCCATCATACGCCTTTTTCCCAAAACCATAAATGCCACAAAAACCTCTTTCCCTTATCAAATACTGTTCACCTATATGTTTCACTGTAAACACTTGGTCTAAAACCCCTACCTTTCTTTAAAACCCCCTTGTTCATCTGCTATCCCCTTTCTGTGTTACTCTTAATTCCCTTTTTTAAAAATAATTCTACCCTAAATTTCAGGTACACTCCCAAAACTCTTATTCTATAATTTTTACTCCTTTTTGTCCTTGCCTTTATACAAAAAGGACAATAGCTCTCTGCCAATCCC